>PVIH01031637.1:0-10559 GCA_004025045.1 Sigmodon hispidus | reverse complement strand
CCACCGCCCAGGAGGCCCAGGGTCTGCATGGCCCAACTCTGGGACGCATCACCGTCACAGCCCAGACGGTTCCTAATTAGGCAAAATTAGGCCTTGCATTCCTTCAAAATCCCCAAGATCTCTGCAATTTCAGGTCTTCCCCAAAGGAAAACATCGGGTAATTAAACAGCACGGGCGAGAATGGTATAGAATGTTCTCTGGCTGGGGAGCAGCTCTGGTTTCCCACCCACCTTGGCTGGACAGAGGATCTGCTGGGAGGTGGATTAACCATGGCCTTGTTCTCAAGGTCTGGGTGGCCATGGGCCTGGGGAAGGAGGCAACCAGACCTGGACTTGGGCCTCTGCTGATGGGGTGTGGGCCTGTTAAGTTCCCATGGCCTGTGTTGTGCCTTGTAGGCATCACCAAAGACACTGTCTTCAACAGTGTACAGCAGGGTTAAGTGAGGCCTATGCAGCCTATTCCTTCGATTCTTCATGACCCGCAGGAAGCTGCCAGTACAAGGTGAGGTCCTGCCCAGTCGCCCTCACAAGCCCTGCTTGAGTCTTCAGTGTACTCAAGTCTCTGTGTCCAGTCCTTTTACTGTTTTTCCTATTCTTTTACATTGTTTCTTCCTTTTTGAATATTAAATGTTAGAATGGTTCCGGAGGGGTGTCATTTTTCCTACCATAATTTTATTTTACTTTTGAGACAAGGTCTTACTGCATAACCCTGGATGTCTGGAACTCCCACCAGGGTTTGAATAACAGCACCCTTCCTGCCTCTGCCTCCTGAGTGCTGAGATTATAGGGGTGCACCACCACACTTGGCCCATCTTCCCTAATTTTATAAGCATCTGGTTTAATCTGTCTTATGTTTTCTACAGTGTCTTCAAAACTAAGCAGATACGTGCAGTTTCTTCTCCCCTTTCCTCTTACCCACAAGGCAAAGTTGCCTGCCAGGTGTTTGCCTCTGGCAATGGCTTCTGCTAAGCCATCTGCTCCTGATTTTGTTGTTCTGGACAGGAAAAAAACACTTTGTTGCCGAGTGACAGAGAAAATATTATTGTCATTTATTATTTAGAGGTCTAGCTGTGTAGCTTATGTTGGCCTCAAATTCACAGCTTTAGTTTCCTGAGCACCAGCGTTACAGTCCCAGCTCACTATGTGTTACTTACATGTCTGTATGTATGTACATGTCCACATAGACACATAGTGGTGTGTGTGTGTGTGTGTGTGTGTGGTCAGAGGCCAACATCAGATGTCCTTCCCATTGTGTCAGCGCTCTCCATTTTGTCTTTGGAGAAAATGTCTTGCTGAAACTAGAGTTCTCTGATGAACGTAGGCAGGCCATGGAGTCTCAGGAATCCTCCTGCCTCTGCCTCCCAAGTGCATGCTGACATTTTAGGCATGCACTGTCATACTAGACTTTTAACCTAGTGGCTGAAGAGCCAACTCAGAACCTCACACCTGTACAGGTCTTTTACTGAAGAAGCCATCTGCTCAGATTTTTTTTTTTTTTTTTAAATAATCAGAGTCACAGGAAATTTCTAGCACAGCTTGGAGTTTCTACAAACTGTCACACAGTGTCCCCCAGCGTCTCCTTCCTACTTTCCCATGATGGGGCACTCATGGCAGGATGGGTGGGCATATGGCTCTGTGCCAGGTAACAATAGGAGGAACCCTACAACTGCAGTAGAGACACAGATAGACATTTTCATGCACACCTCGCTCCCATCTCCTCCCATGACATCCCCAAGCCCTCTTGTCTGTTTCAAGGGGCCACTGTCTTATCACTGAAATGGCATCAGAAGGGACTGGTTTGGGCTAGTTTTCTTTGTCTTATCTTTTCCTGTGTGCGATGCCCTGAGACCCTGTCTGTCACTGAGTGGACAGTTGTGTTCCCCATCACAGACCCACAAGCTCACTCTCCCCCTTCCACTGAGGACACTTTAATTATTTCCAGTTAGGGTTATACATCAAAGAGTGTAGGTGCAATTGTGTTCGGGCTGCGTGCGAGCCCACATGTTCTTGCCTCTGGGCTGGGCGCCCAGAACTGGGACTGTTGGGTCGTATGGTCAGTGTATGTTTAGTTTTTTGAGAAACTGTCAAACAATATTCCAAAGATGATGTGCTAGTCTACCTTCCCACGGGCAGATTGGGGGACACCTCATTCTTCTGGCTCCCTACAAGACGTTGTGTGGAATTGCCATCAGTCTTGCTGATGCAGGCCTAATGGACTTGCGTTCCCTGCAAGGCAGTGTGGGCTGCTCGCTCTGCTCTGCTCTGCTAGGAATGCATTTGCCTTTGCAGCATCTCGTTTATACCCTGTCTCTTCAAGGCCTCCTATCTGCTTTAACTGGCTCATCTGCCTCTTGCCCAGTGGAGGTTTTTTGTGTGTGTTTAATTCGGTTTATCTGAGCTAGGATCTCACTATGTGGTCCAGGTTAGCCTCCAATCTACAATCATCATCCTGCCTCAGCACACCAAGTTCTAGGATTACACGTTTATACCACCATGCCTGGTTTAAACTATGTTGTTCTGAGAGTTCCTTTTATTTTACAGTTAAAATCTTTATTGGGTAGGTGTTTGCAAACCTTTCTCTACGTATAGCTCCCTTTTTCATACTGCTTTAACCAGTCTAACTGGGTAAAAATCTTAATTTCAGTGAGATGTAGTTAGTTTAATATTTTGGTGTGTGCATGTGTGTATGCATATTCGTGTATCTGTGAGTATGTGTGTAGAGGCGGTTCATGCATGCACATGGAGGCTGGAGGTTTGTGCTAGGTGTCTTCATTATTCACTCTCTCTATTTACTGAGGTAAGTTCTCTCATTGAACCTGGAACTCACTAGTTCAGTCAGTCTAGCTAGCTAGCTTGCTCTGGGAAACCCTGGGACTGCAGATGGGTCTTTTTGCCTGTAAGGACAGTGCTCTACCCACTGAGCTACCCGTCCCTCCATTTGTAATACTGTGGCATAGCCCAGTGCCTACACATTTGCTTCTATGAGTTTCTTAAAGTTCTGCAGGTTTTTACCCAATGTGGCTTGATACCTGTGAGAATTATGCAGCTTGGGTGAAGACCATGTTTTCCTTATTTTATTCATGTTTTGTATATGAACAGGCAGGTGGAGGCAGAAGCCATCCCCAGATGTCATTCTTTCAGAGCTGTTCACCTTGACTTTTCAGACAGGGTCTCTTCTAGGACTTGGACTAGCCTAGCATGCCATGCCTCCGATCTACCTCTCAGGTCCTGTAATTAGAAGTGCCTGTTGCCAAACCCAGTTTTTATATGGTGCTGGGGATTGAACTCAGGCCCAAGCTGTCTCTCCACCTCCATGAGGCTTTAAAAACCTGTGGCTGGCCAGCTGTCCCCGATATATGTCCAGTGCTCTCTTCCTCTGCTTTGTTGAGAATAAGGGGACTATGGAGGGATCGACTTTCCTCTGACTGTGGCCTGCTTGGCTGCCTCCTCTCAGGGTGTCTCTTCCATGGCTCATCAGCTTTGAAGCAAGTCTCAGAACCAAGATGTGAGGTGCCTTCATTTTGCTAAACAAAAATGAGGTTAGCTATTCTAGTTTTGATAAGAATCATTGTGTCTATATGGATTGACAAAGGAAAAAAATCATCAATCACCATGATTGATGATATTAATGTACTTAGTGAAAAAATGCCAAGAATCTCCCGAGAGCCCAAGTCCCATGGGAATCACCTGCCCTTCCTTCTCCGTTCTCTGCTGCCTGCTGATTTGTATAACTAATTTGGGTCTTAAGCATCGAAAGTAAGGAGACTGGAGAGATGGCTCAGCAAGTAAGAGCGTCAACTGCCCTTCCAGAGGACCCAGGTTCGATTCCCAACACCCACATAGTGGCTCACAACCATCTGAAACTCCAGTTCCAAGAGATCTAACATCCTCTTCTGGCCTCAAGTGCACTGTACATCATGGTGCACAAACACATGTAAGCACACATTCATACACATAAAAATAACAGTCTTCTAAAAAAGACAGGAATTCAAAGCTTTATTGTTATAATTGCTGAAAACACTTTTTCTTCTCCAGATAAAATGTATTTTTATTAGTTTTATTTTGGACAGGGTCTCATGTAGCCCAGGCTAGTCTTGAAATTGCTATGCAACTGAGGATAGCTTTGCACGCCTGCTCCTTTTGCTTGTTTCTCTAATGCTGGGATTTCAAGTGTACATGCCACCATGCCTGGCAACCACATCCCTTCTTTATTTTGACTGTCAGTGGAGACTGTTTTTGATTCTCTTGCATGTTCACTGGTTACTTTATTATGCCCTCCCCTACCCCACCTCAGGGTCTACTTAACTTCCCCTGAATGTCCCTTCAGAGCCTTAGTGCTTCCATTTTTCAGTTTGGATTTTAGTTCTATAGATTCTACACAAAAAGAACAGAAAGCACGGGAGAGCGTGTGGAGATGATCCTCTGCTCTGTTCTCTGCTCTCACATCCAGGTGCTCACAACCACCTGTAATTCCAGCTCCTGGGCCTCTAACAGTCTCTTCTGACTCCTCAGGCAGCTTCACTCACACATGTACATACCACGCCCCAACACAGAACACTACACAAAATTTAAAATTAAAAAAAAATCTTTTTAAAAAATAGTTTAATAACAGAAGGTAAACCTATGATAAAGTCCCTGACCCACAGAAAGGACCAAAGCTCTGTCCAGAATAGCTGATTGAGGGGGCCAGCTCCATCTGCTCGGGAAATTATTTCTTAGCTAAGGCTTTTGTGACACAGTCCCACGCTGCTATAATGTTTGTGACTGATAAACCCACCAGCAGAGAAGCCCCAGTGGCTCCAAGTTTCCTGCCCAACCCCCAGACTTATGTGGCTTCACACTGTTATCAAAAATAAGATGGGGGAGTCAATAGAAGTCCAGCATTCCTCATGAAAACATATGGAACAACCTGACACGTCAGATCCAGTAACATATACAAAGGATTAGCCGTGGTGGAGGCACAGAGCCCTTCCTAAGAGCAAAGAGTATCCGGGCATTTGAAGTCAGCAAATTCCCCATATAAACAGACCAGATTCATTGCATTAACAAACGAAAATTCCCATGGGATTATAGTCATCTCTATCAGAAAAACACTTGAAAAAATTCAAAATCTATTCAGCATAAAACTCTCAAGCAGCTGGGAGTTCAAAGGCATTTCTCCATCTGATAAAAAAGGCATCTATGAAAAAATATGTGGTGGGCTTTGTGGCAAGTACTGGGAGATTAAATGCTTCCCTCAGAGATAAGAAACCAGGCAGGAATGTGGCTCCCTGGCCGGGTCTGCCACCCTTCAAGGAAGGGTCTGGCCTGCAAGGCATGAGAAACAAGAAAGGTGACAGATTGCAAAGGAAGATGGAAGACAGGCTGCCTGTCTGGGCGGAAATTCTGCAAGGGTCATCAAAAAGAAGCTGCTGAAGTAATGAATGCTGGGTAAATGCATAGCGTGCAAGGCCAGCAGAGAATATGGCCAACTCAGGCTAAAGAAATTGTGGCACCATCAGAATAGACAGGTTCCAAAGAATGTTTGCAGATAACTATAACTAGCATCTTAGAGAAAGGGTTCACATTGTTCACCAGTGGATAGTGCAGATCAAAACCTCATGGACAGGGGGCTGGTGAGATGGCTTAGTGTGTCAAGACACTTGCCATCAGGCCTGTTGACCTGAGTTCAGACCCCTGGACCCATATAAAATAAGGGCACAATGGTATTCTCTCTTTCTCTCTCTTGCCCTCTCTCTCTTCCCCAAAGAGACCAGCCACAAAAGACCACATTGAAGGTGAGTCCACAAATGTTCAATTTCTACCACTGGCAAAGGGCAAAAGAGAAAGGGGATTAGCTGGTGTGTGGCCTTGGAGCAATGGTGGAGAGGCATTGTGGTTGCTGACAGTTGTGATGTCCTTGGGGAACAGACTGTGGCAGTGTCGCTCAGCTTTGTGACCGCATCCAGACTGTGCACAATACTGTGCCATGTGTTGTATCTCAAGAAAGCTGTGAGCCAGTAGGTCTGTGTTCTGGAGATTAACAACTGCACAGCTAAACCATTGTTCTTTTCTTAGGCATGGTCTTGTGGTCCCCAGGCTGGCCCAGAACTGTTGGCCTTCCTTCGCCTACCTCTCCAGTGCTGGGAGTGCATGGGTACACCACTACCACACCCTGATCTCTCACACAGTCAATCTCTCCAGCACCCTGAGAGAGAACACAAGGTCATCTGACCTTCTAGACCCACAGCCAACTGCCCCCACCTTCATGCCTTTCAATGGAGGCCTCCCTGCTCCTCCATTTCTCAGGAGAGGACCAGACAGACGACTCAATGTTGGGACTACAGTCCCCAAGCGGGCTCAGCGGAAGACTGTGTCTACATCTCCCATGCATAGCTCCTCTCCTCTGCTCCCCTCCCCTCCCAGCCCCTCTTTTCTCCTCTCCATCTCTCCTTCTCTCACTCTAAACTGTCTTTTGAGAAGTCATTGTAAAACCTCTCTTTTAAAGCTCCCATTTTAAGGACTGGTGAGCTGGCTCAGTGGGAGAGCAGTTACACCAGGTCCAGACAAGCTTGGTGCCCTGGACCCACACAATGGAAAGTGAGAACTGACTTCCACAAGTCATTCTCTGACCTCTACGTGTGCCAAGGCATGTGACTGTTCTTCCCCCAACCCCAAATAAATAAATATATAATATAGTAGAATGAATATTTTTTTAAAAATTTCATTTTTAATGTCCAAAGTGTTCATAGTTTCTTGCAATTTCTCTAACAATATGGTGGTATAGTTTCAGGGGAGCTGGGAGCTGCCACGGCAAGACTCAAGTGTGAGCGGTGGGCCGAGCTCTGGCGGTTCTCAGGAGCATGTGGCTCTGAGTGGCTTCCCTGGTCTTGAACTCTGTAACTTGGCTGTCTCACCATTGCAGTCACTGCCTCTACAGTGCAAGTTCTCATCTTCCAGTTAACTCGTGACCCTAGAAGACACAAGTGTGGCACATGGCTGTGGGACAGTCTTCATGATCGTTCTCCTTTCCATTGTTCTGGTCTTAGAAAATTCTTCTCTGATTCCATAGGAATGCTGTGTTTTCCTAGCAAGATGGAGGTCAAGTGCGCTGGCCATATCCCACAGAACCCTGCCTTGAGCCCAAGATGAGCTCGCTTTCTCTTGTGAAGGTCATCTTCTACCCCTCCAGAGCAGTGATTCTCAACCTTCCTAGTGCCACGACCCTTTTTTAATACAGTTCCTCATGTGTGGTGACCCCCAACCACGCAAGTATTTTTGTTGTTCCCTCATAACTGTGATTTTGCTACTGTTATGAATTGTAATGTAAATGTTCATCTTTTCCGATGGGTTGGGGGGTCGTGACCCACAAGCTGAGAACCGCTGCTCTAGAGGCTAGGTTCAGGTAGGCCCAAGTGCTTGGGGGAGGCTGATTACATTTCCACTATGGAATACCTGGGCGTGAGAAGCCAGCGACCGGTAGGCACCTGAAGTCCCTGGTAGGAAAGGAATCTAGTAGCCTTGTGTAGGAAAGGCAGACCTGTCTGTACAGCAACCCCACAGGCAGGCCCCTCTGTGAGCAGATTCCCACGGAAGAGCCATAAGGAGTGACCTTGACCCTGTGTACTTTTCCCATGCCAGAGGAAAGCCGTTCCTGGCTCTGGAGGAGGGTGCTGGGCTGGTGTCTGCTGATACTCAGCCTTGACATGTGGTACAATCAGGACTCCCCAGGGAGCCAGCCTCCTCTGGCATGGTCAGCATGCCTGCCTGTGAACTGGCTGAGATGCATCCGGGCCCTGAGCCTCGATTTCCTTCAACGGGAAGGGAAGGGCCCAGGGGATGAGGCCAGTCTCCCAGCTGTCCTGGGAGCTGGGCATACACAGTCGATAAGGGATTATCTTCTCAGCTCTCACCTCTTTCCTACCCCATAGCTTGACAGCCAATGGTGGGAGAGGCATTGACACAGCAGGATGTGTCAAGCAGGGTTTGATAAGGTAGTTATGCACAGGCCTCCTAGGTCTCACATAGCTCCAGACAAGAGGCCTGGTGTTACTCATTCGGACGTGTGTTTGTGCGTTAGCACTGAGGCCTCCGGGGAAATAGGATGTCTTATCAGAGAGGTAAAGGTAAAGTCCAAGGGCAAACATTCACAGTATTACTCTCTGTCTGACATCATCCCTAGGAGACATCTTCTCATGGCCAACAATGGAAATCTGCTGTGCCCTGAGCTGCCACCCAGCTTTTCTTGTCTTGTGACTTCCTAAGTGCTACCATTGCTGTGATGGCCTCCTTCAACAGAGCACGAGTGGCCACCTAACACAAGGCTGTTGATTCAGTGTTGGAAGTTGGGTATGTTAATGAAGGCATCAAAAAAACTAGATGTCTCTGGTAGTCTCTGAGTATCTACCTCCACACCTCCGCCATGCCAGCTGGCCTCACCGCTTGCCCCCCTAACAGCAAGGCCATGCCCATCACTCGCTGGGACCATACTGTTCACCTCAAGAGCTTTAAAGTGGCAGAGCAGGCTGCCTAGCCTGTGTGTGAGTGTGTCCTACATAGTCAACACAAAGCCAGACCTGTCCTCATAGCCATGACAGCTGTGTTCACACGTGACCTGCCTTCCTGTCACATGGAAACCACACGGCCTGATACGTGCACACATGCAGAGCTATGTGCAGAGAGCTGTGGCCCTGAGTCATGAACACAGCCTAGGGATGTTCTGAAGAAGAAAATGGTGGAGACACGAACATGTGCCCACAGCTTATCCCCGCCCCCCTTATCTGAGAGGGGACAGAGAGCTAGGGCAGTGCCACACTTCCATTGGAGGGCAGAGTTAAGGTTACTTCGTGCCAAGCTGCTAAGAAGGGCCCCATGATCCCACTTGGGTAGGTTAGGCTGAGACTGTCCCCAGCTGCTGGTTTCCAAGCGGGGAGTGCTCTAGAAAAAGCTTAAACGTTCTCTGCATACAACTCTTTTTTAATATGAGAAATTCTCACACAGCTCTAGGTGCATAGCTATATAGATAGGCATACATACTATACATACATACATACATACATACCCCACTTCTGACAAGCCCACCTTCAACCTGCTATCTGAAAAACAAACAACAGGTATGCATGTCAAACATTTACTGACAATTAGTGTAATATTTAAAATGTACATAAATAAAATTATTTAAAACAATCTTTCATTATACATTTAATTTTACCATTTATTAAAGATGAGAACATTTCTAGAATGGAAAGATGGCTAAGTAGGTTAGGGAACTTTCTATAAAAAAGCCTGAAGCCCGGAATTGTCCTGGGATTCATAGGAATGCAGGAGAAAACCAACTCTGCCAAGATGTCCTCTGACTTCCAACTTCCAAATGTGCCCTGTGTCACACTCCCCACACACACACATACACACACATGCACACACACTGCCATCCCCATACTCCACCCCCTGACACCACATATGCACACAGACCACACACCCCATACCACAATACCACACCCCACATATATATTCAACCCACCCACACCCATACCACACCCCCATACCACAATACTACACTCCCACACCTATACCCACACACCACACACATACCACACTCCCACACCACACATACCACTCCCCTCCACACCACACACACACCATACATACCACACCCCCACATCTACCCTCACCTACTACCACACACCACACACATACCACACCCCCACATCACACATACACCACACACCACCACCCCTTACACACCATACAGACACATCATACACATACAAATTTTAAAAAAGAACATGGGCCAGCCTTTCCAGAAACACCATGGATTCATGGCACATTTGATTTTGAATTTAACTTTTTGTCTTTATGAATCCAGAACCTGTTATGGTTGTCACATTTTTTCACTGTCCCACATCCCACAGTTTGAGAAGCTGAGATCCATTTGTCTTTATGGGGCAGAGAGAACCCAAAGGGTCCAGGGACAACATTCTCAACAGGTGGACTGAGGCCTGGAGTGCCGGCGGACACCCTTAACAGCAGCAGATGCAAGCAGACCTCTGTGAATTATCTGTTCTACGTAGACAGTCTCAGCCAAGGCTCCATAACAAGACCCTGCCTTAAACAAACAAACCAACAAGACCAAGAACAACACTTTGGATGAATCAAAAGCCCTCTCAGATAAAACACAGAAGCTGAGGTGGAGAGAGTGGAGTATCTCAGCAATGGAGACCCCACCCTCAGAGTTCACTTTGAGTCAGAGGACTTGACTGTTTGGGCCTGAGGCTTGTTCAGCAAGCATTTTTCTATAGAGCTCAATGATAAGCATTAAAAAAATTTGTGTATGTGTACACATGCATTCCTGGTGCCTGAAGAGGCCAGGAGACAGTGCTGGGTCTCCTGGAGCAGGATCCCACACAGGCAGTTTGTGAGCCATCCCAAATGGGTGCTGGACACCAAACTCAGAGCCTCTGGAAGAGCAAGTGCTCTTAACCACTGAGTCAAGTGATCGAAAGACATGTTAGGGTGTGTGTGTGGGTGTGAGGTGTGGGTGTGTGGGAGGTGTGGGGTGTGTGTGTGTGTGTGTGGGTGTAT
>PVIH01031636.1:0-10562 GCA_004025045.1 Sigmodon hispidus | reverse complement strand
TGGCTCAGTGGTAGAGCCCCTGCCTAGAATCCCCCAATGAGGGGCTGGGGTGTGGCTCAGTGGTAGAGCCCCTGCCTAGAATCCCCCAGTGAGGGGCGGGGGATATGACCTTGAGGAAAGTACTTAGGCATCATGTGTAAAACCCTGGATTTGATCTCTGTGGTCCAAGTTTTTTGTGTCCTGGCAGTCACCCCCAAATAACCACAAGAAACTTAATATTAATTATAAATTCTTGGCCAAAACTTAGGCTTGTCTCTGGCCCGCTTAAATTAACCCATTTTTATTAATCTATGTGCTGCTCTAAGGCTCATTTATTTCTTCTTTGAACTTCCCATGTTGCTACTACTGTGCCTGGCTTGTGACTCTCAAGAATCTGCCTTTCTTCTTCCCAGCATCCTCTGTGTCTTTCTCTTCCTCCTGTATCTCCTGCCTAGCTATTTTATTAAACCAATGAGAAGGAACCTTGGCCATAACACATCTTCACAGTGCACAAAAGATTATTCCATAACATTTCCCTCTTGTGTCTAATTAAAAAGGAAGGTTTTAACTTTAACATAGTAAAATTATATATAACAAAACAGTTATCAAGTAAGAATTACAATATCCAGCCCATTTGTATTTGGCAAAATTAGAGAAAATACTATTTATGTTGTCTTTATGAGTCTAAATTTTTATACCTAATTTACTTTTTTATCATAACTAGGAAAACCTATAAGCCTAATTATTTAGCATTTAACTCCATCAAAGACTCCAGAAAGGTGAAATGTTACCTAATAAGGACATCTGGCTGCCTGAACAGCTTTTTAAAAATCATCCTGATGGTCCAATTTGGACAACATAGTATCAGCTATTGAGGCAAGGGTAGTTTCTTTACCCAAATGGCTAGCTTTTGCCACAAAGAAAGAAACACCATACAGAGTTTCTTCACTGCCCATCATCCTACTTTGAAGGAAATTGGTGCTGTCAGGCGCAGACACGTCTCAGTATCACGAGAAATCTCAGATTATTAAACATATTAAATGCCATATCCTGTAGGTCTTTGAAGTGTTTGAAAACCATCTAAGCATATCTGTTTAATCTTGAAAACATACCTAATATGAGTACAAATTTGATTATTATAGATGACTAACTACTAACTTGTATTTTTTAATGAGCGCATAAGCATAATACCCCAAGCAAGAATAGACACATACATAAAGTATAACAAAATTAACTTTAAAGCTGTATCAGTAAACCAAAATCTATTTCTTCCAATGATAGGTTTATGAAGTGTCATTCTGGTTGAGTTCATAGGTGTCTATTGTAAGAATTATTGATTGGCAATTGATTACATAAAAGATTAATATTTATTAAAGAGTTTATATAAAACACTGATATAAGATTGAACTTTAAGGGGCTGGAGAAATGGCTCAGCGGTTAAGAGCACCGTCTGCTCTTCCAGAGGACCTGGGTTCGATTCCCAGCACCCACATGGCAGCTAACAACTGTCTGTAGTTCCAGTTCCAGGCAAACACCAAGGCAAATAAATAAATAAAGTTTTTTTTTAAAAAAAAAAAAAAAGATTGAACTTTAAGGCAATTCTTGGAGGGTTGAAATGTCTCACACAACAATGGTGGCAGCAATCCTCCTCGAGAACACGGAGGACAAACAGAAACAACAGGTAGCATACAACCAGTTTTCAAAGGGGGGCTGGCTGCATCCCATAAGGGGCCCTCAAGACTTCAAAGCCACACCTTTTAGGTCTTGCTCAAAAGTGTCTGAATCCATCACATTCTCCCCTTTGTTTAAATAAGGAAGTTCTAAATCTGAATATAAGACTGTATATAATAGAAATAACTATAAATTAATGTCCTGTAGAGGGAACAGGCAAATAACATAAACAAGGTCAAACTACAATGACAAACAACAAATATAAAATATGTCTTAAATGTCCAGAATATTGGTGGTAAGTGACAATATATAGAGATTACTTTAAAGCTGTTTATCTTGAATGATATGAATCTAATACCTAAATGCTCTTAACTAAGATATGAGATGGTAGTAACCTTAACGATCTAGTCGTTAAGCCCATCAAAGACCTGAGATAGAAAATAAATTATCTGAATCAACTGAAAGCATGAGTGAGTAACTTCCAAAATTTAGGAGAGGACAGTGACAGTCAGCTGCCTGGATAGTCACCCACTGCCTTTCTGCAAAGTTGGAGCATCTACTTCTTTTGGCGACAGGCCTAGAATATCTGACAAATCTCTTCAGAGGCAGGGTATTTTGAGAAACCGTCTTATCCTGTCTTGGCAGATTTCGACAGTCTCGATCCTTTTTCCTGCTCGCCTGGATTGGACAGTGTGCTTACCATCAGCAGTGGAGACAGGTGTTTATCAGAGAGAAATAGAGTGATAGCTTGTGATGTCAGAGGCTACATTAGAAAAGGCTTCAAGCATCTCTGCCTGGACACTTGGGGACAGCTGCTGAGCAGGCTCTTCATGCTGAAGTGGCCATGTGTATCAGTCATATGAATGAGCCACCTTGAATCACAACACAATGCTGGTGTTTAACCCCAAAGTGAAAAAATTTTTTCATCCTTTCATGCAGGGGGGGAGGTGGCAATGGGATGTGGATAATCCTTCTGTATGCTATGACTATGTATTACACTCATTGGTTAATAAAGACGCCAATTGGCCAATAGGAAGGCAGGATAAAGTTAGGCAGAACAACCGAATTGAAGACTGCGTAAAAGAACCTCCCAAGAGGCAAGATGCCAGAGGGTTGGTAAAGCCACAGTCATGTAGCAATACATAGATTAATATAAATGGGTTAATTCAAATGTAAAAGCTAGTTAATAATAAACCTGAGTTATTGGCTGAGGATTCCGTAATTAATATAAACTTCTGTATGTTTATTTGGAACTGGGCAGTCAGGACGGAACTCCACCTTCATTTGCAGTGGAGTGAGCCTGTTAGTAAATGCTTGTCACCCCCGCACTCAGTAGGCAGATGCAAGAGAATCAGAATTCTGCTCATTGTCATCCCTGGATACACAGCAAGTTTGTGGCCAACCTGGGATACATGATACATTGTCTCAGTAACGAGGGGTAGGGGCTAGAGATGGCTCAGTGGTTAAAACAACTTACTGCTCTTTCAGAGGACTCACATGTTGGTTATTGTAGAAGTTTCTGGCCGAGCCTAGCCCCATGGTCTGGACCTGTCCACCTCTGCTTAGCCCTGCCCCCAAAATGACTCAGCCGTTTATATTAATTACAGAGGCTCGGCCCATGGCTCAGGCATATTACTAGCTAGCTCTTGCACCTTATTTTTCAAGTGGGAGGTGACAGGAGTGAGGGTGTGGTCTGTAGAGCAGAGGTGTCCCTGCCAGCCAGAGTCACATCACCTGTCCCAAGACCAGGCTCCACTCCTCACCATTTATTTGGTGCTGATCCAACAACACAAGCAGGACGAGGGAAGGGCTGGCGATCTTCAACAAGACTGTGGCCAGCCTCAAAGTCCTGAGCAAGGTCCAGTCTCCAGCATGCCTGTGTCCAGATCCTTGGCAAGGGTGCCCATGGTCCTCCCCACTCCAAGCTCCTAGGCTGTAGTGGAGGGAGAAGATCCAGAGGGCTTCCTGCTGCTTTTGGAAACTTTGTACGGCTCCAGCCTTGCTCTTCCTGGCCGTTGCCTGCCTTCAGCTCCTTACTGCATCCCTGCCTCAGTTTCTCCTTGATAGGTCTCCCTTTCAGACAGCTTCCTTACAAGACAAGTCTCAGCTGGCCTAGGAAAATCCTCTCTAACTCCTGATCCTCCTGCCTCAGCCTCTTAAGTGTGCAACTGTTTAGCTTAATTGCAAGCAATCAGTGGCCACATGGCTAGTGGCAACAGCGTAAGCAGGCCTTGGGGTTCCTTCCATCTGTCTTCATGTGACTCCTTGGTGCTGCATCACATCTTAATTAAAACTATTTTTATTCATTCGCTTGCCATGTGGCCCATGACTTAGCTATTTCTTTATATCTTGTTTTTTAGGCAGCTGGATTGTATCTTTCTTGACTCTGTGTTCAGAGTTGGCTCACAGTTCCACGAGAATCGATACCTACCGTGCACATATGTATTACACATACGTACAGGCAAAGCATTTATAAACATAAAAATAGATAAGATCTTAAAAAGATTAAAAAAAAAAACTAGAGGAAAATAAAAGCAGGTTTCAAGATGTTTCTTTGGGGGATAAATTGCTCAGTGGCCACAGGAAACCACAGTCTGGGATTGCAAACCTGACTTAATTCTAAAGGAGAAGACACAGGCTGTAAATCAGGGACCCGATGCGGGTTCATGGGTAAATGGTACTGAGCCACTCTGGGCATCCACCAGAGACCTCTTCCTCAGCATCTCTTATTGCCAGCGTGCCAGAGTCACAGGCTGCAGCTTCCCCCCTCACCTGGGAAGGCGAGGAGGGCCTCAGCCTCTACTGGTGACTTCCTCTCTAGCCTCTTGTGACATCTCTTCTTTTTGTTCCTCCAGCCTCGGTGGTGGTGGCAATTTCCTGTGACTGTTCATTTCCGATTACTTCACCCGCTCCTACTTGGCCCAGAGGAAATGGTAATATCTCTCCCTTAAACTCTGAGGCTGCTGGAGCCTGAAGAAGGTTAGAATGCAAAAGGACTTTCTGAATTGTCCTTGTCATTTGTCCGCCTCAAGGCAGAACATAAATCCTCCTTTACCAGAGACAATTTGTTCTCAGCTCAGAACCAGGCACCAGGGATCTGCGAGTGAATCTGACTCCACTAAATTCTCTGCACGGATCTGCATCCCATGATAGACTGTCTTTCAGTATCTGTTTTGTTCCTGCTCTGAGATCTACCCTTCCTTGTCCAAAAAGTATAAAAGCATCTCGCTGTGGTAGATTTCTTTGCATCTCACTCTCTGGAGGAAGAAATTCATGTGAATATAAACTTAATTAAAAGTTCATATTTTAGCTGGGTGTTGTGGTGCTCTTCGGTAATCAGCTGAGGAGACACAGGCCGAATGATTAAGAGCTTAAGGCTATCCTCAGCTACAAAGAAAGCATGAAGCCAACCTGGACTGTATGAGACTATGACTCTAAAATAAAATAAGGCCAGGCATGGTGGTACATGCCATTAATCGCAGCACTCAAGAGGCAGAGGCAGACAGATCTCTGTGAGTTCAAGGCCAGCCTGGTCTACAGAGTGAGTTCTAGGACAGCCAGGACAACACAGAAAAATCCTGTCTTGAAAAACCAATAATAATAATAATAATAATAATAGTAATAATAATGCAAAACAAACAAGTGAGAAACATGGGTGGTGCCTTTTGGTTTTTGTTCTTGTTGTTTTTGAGACAGACTTTTCTGTTTAACAGTCCTGGCTATCCTGGAACTCCCTTTGTAGACTAGGCTGGCCTCGAACTCACAAAGAGTCCTCCTGCCTCTGCCTCCCAAGTGCTGGGACTAAAGGCGTCCATCACCACTGCCCGGTTTGTCTCTCCTGCAGAAGATCTGAATCTCTGCTCTTCCTGCTGTGGAAATCTTCCCTGCCCAGGTGCTTTACTTCCAGGTTCAACTCTGCATCATAATCCTAGAGTTAGGATTAAAATGTGAGCTACCACTGTTTCCAGTTGTTGAACTCTCAGAAATCCAGAAAGATCTCTGTCTCCTGAGTGATGTGATTAAGGGCCTGAGTCACCACATTGTCAGCCCTGTGCTGGGATTAAAGGCGTGAGGTATCACTGTCTGACCCTCATGCTTGACTGTGGGTGATTCTGTTCTCTGGTAGCCCCGCCCTCACTTCCTGTTTGCCTTTGGCCAATCAGCTTTTACAAAACCCATAGGATTTACAATTATTTACAAATATTTACAATACCAGCATAATCCCACTACATACAAGAGGCTGCATAAGGCTTATTCCTGTAATTAATTACATCAATACTTAGCATGAACCCATTGAAGAATCTATCATTTATAAGGTGACTATTATTTTGCATTTCTTAATTATCCCTAATAGTTTACAATAAGTTAGTAGTTTTTATAAGATTAGGGATTTACCTTTTATTCCTGTTAGGTTTAGCCTTAAAAACAAACAATCTTTGAATTGAAGCTCTTTTAGTATCAAAATACAACTTTTTTTTTTAACGCCTTTATTTATTTATTTATTTGCCTTGGTGTTTTGCCTGGAACTGGAACTACAGACAGTTGTTAGCTGCCATGCGGGTGCTGGGAATCGAACCCGGATCCTCTGGAAGAGCAGACGGTGCTCTTAACTGCTGAGCCATCTCTCCAGCCCCTCAAAATACAACTTTTAATCAAAGTGACCATTATAGAATATCACAGGCTTTTTTTATTACTTGGTTTATCCAAATAACTAAAGCTTAGCAAAGTGAGTCAAGACAAAGCCGCTAAATAAGGATGTCTGAGTACATCTTAGGAAATTTATAAACCTTGATTATCAAATATAATATAGTCTTCAAGAATTTGGAACTCTATAGTGCTTAGCCATCACTAGACTTAGGCCAAGGGAGGCTTTAAGAAAATCTCCGAGTCTGAGAAAGAAACTGAGTCACAGGAGAAAAGGGGGAGAGGTGGAGAGAAAAGAGCCCTGCCTGGGGGAGGGTAAGGCAGCTGAGAGACAGAGAGTGGAGTCATAATGGACAAGGAGGAGCCAGCAGAAGCTCCACCCAAGTGAGGGCTCCAATGTCACAGAAGCCCTGGGCGTGGAGGGCAAAGGGGTAAGTGTCACAGTCCCAACCCAGGGTGTCCCTACGAGGACTAAGAGCCTGGTGAAAGAGAAATGTCCCAAATTACAGAAGAGGGGTGTAGCAGGCCTTTTCTTTAGGGCCAGCAACCAGCTCCCAAATCATGACAGAGACTTATTGTCAGTTATAAATGCTCAGCCTATGCTTGTTTCTGGTCTCCCCCCCCCCCCCCGTTTCTCTTCATCTATGTTTTGCCTCCGTTTTATTTTCCTGTATGTCCTACTCTGTGTCTGCTGACAGGTTTCCCTCTCTTTGCTCCTCATTCTCTCTTCCTTCTTCTGGGGCTTAGATTCCTCCTCCTCTTTATTCTCTCTGCCTACCAGCCCCCGCCCCCATCCCTCCCCTGTCCAGCTATTGGCCATTCAGCTTTAAAAAAAAAAGATTAGGGGGCTGGAGAGATGGCTCAGCGGTTAAGAGCACCGTCTGCTCTTCCAGAGGACCCGGGTTCGATTCCCAGCACCCACATGGCAGCTAACAACTGTCTGTAGTTCCAGTTCCAGGCAAACACCAAGGCAAATAAATAAATAAATAAATAAATAATAAGTAAAGTTTAAAAAAAAAAGATTTATTTATTTATTATGTCTATAGTATACAGAAGAGATATCATCACAGATGGTTGTGAGCCACCATGTGGTTGCTGGGAATTGAACTCAGGACCTCTGGAAGAACAGTTAGTGCTCCCAACCTCTGAGCCATCTCTCCAGCCCTCAGCTTTTTAATTAGACCAATCAGGTGCCTTAGGCAGGCAAGGTGGGAAAAAAAGGCAACACATCCTTACACAGTTAAACAAACGCAACACAAACAAATGTAACACACTTCACATAGGTAAAGGAATATTAAGCAGCATAAATAAATGTAACAACACATCTTTACATAGCTAAATATTCCCCAGCAACAGAAAGGTGTCTCTTTCCTTGTAATAGGGTGAGACTAAGTTTCCTGACTCGCTGGTATGACTTTTGTAGTAACAGTAGATAAAGCAGGAAGGTCATATTGACACTTACCCTGTAGCACGAATCCTAATTGGTGTGTTATATAAAAACTCAGAGCCAGATATTGGGGGAAAACTGAAATATCAGAGAGACAGAGGAACAAGCCATAGCCACTTCTCAAGAATCTTCAGACGGAAAGCCTCTGAGGGAAGGAGGTTCAGGTAAAGGGGTCAACTCCTGCCTCCTCAGGCCTTATCTTTCCATCTCTGCCCAGCTATCTCATTTCCTGGTTCAACTTTCCTGTGCTGGGCTTAAAGGTGTGTGCTGCCACTGCCTGGCTCTGTTTGGCCTTGAGCTCATAGAGATCCAGACCAACCTCTGCCACCTCTGCCACCGCTGCCTGGCCTCTGTGGCTAACTCTGTGGCTGGCTCTGTCCTCTAATCTTCAGGCAAACTTATTAGATACACAACACAGCACCACATTACCCAGTAGAAGGGGAGAGGCAAGGGGTGTGAGCACACTGAGGAGGAAACAGCTGGAGAGGTGACGCGTCTTAGTAAGTAGGTGGGGAGGCCCTGAAGGGCAGAGCAGACTCGGGGAGCCAGGAGAGGACACTTACCGAGTCGGTGAGGAGAATGGTTAGAGAATAAATGTGGATGGGGAGAGTGACTGCAGTGATGGGCTCCATAACCAAATTTGGTGGGTGGCAAAAGCTGGCAGAAGCAAATGATCTGTACATGCAGGGGGAGTCAGAGCAGTATCTCGGTCCAGAGCAGTCAAGTTACTCAGGGGAACTTGATTCCTCCTAAGATTTCAGCACAACACAGGACAGGACAGCACAGGACAGGACAGGACAGCACAGGACAGGACAGGACAGCACAGGACAGGACAGCACAGGACAGCACAGGACAGGACAGCACAGGACAGCACAGGACAGGACAGCACAGCACAGGACAGGACAGGACAGGACAGGACAGGACAGCACAGGACAGGACAGGACAGCACAGGACAGGACATGATTGCTTCTAAGTAAAGAGAGAGCATAGCCAGAAGCAAACACATCCAGAAGAATCCAGAGCAGTCATAACCCTGAACCATGGAGAAGCAGGGTGTGGAGAGGAGAACCAGGTACAGCAGGGTAACCAAAATGACTGGATTATATAGGGAAGGGCAGCCCAGCCCCTGGGCTGGAAAAATTAGGGTAGGAGGTGAGTATGCTCCCCTGCAGGTACCCTAACACGTATGGACTGAGGGATGCCGGGAGCACCTGGCAGCTAGGTCTGCTTTGATTTTTTAACTGGGTACTTTATCCATTTGTCCCAGGATTTGAATTTTAACAGTGGTGAACACACATATATAGAGAAAAAAAGCGCCCATACAGGTACAATAAGTAAATACATAAAATGCTTTAAAATATTTTTAAATAATTTATTCTTATTTTATAAACATTGGTGTTTGCATGTATGTGTGTGTAAGGGTGTCAGATCTTAGAGTTACAGACAGTTGTGAGCTGCCATATGGATGCTGGGAATTGAACTCAGGTCCTCTAGAAGAGCAGTCAGTGCTTTTAACCACTGAGCCAACTCTCCAGCCCCTTAAAAATATTTTTTACAAACAAGGTAAAGAAGTGACTGAGGAAAACACCTGATGTTTACCTATGGCCTCCACCTAGTATGCTAGGGAAGCATATTATACACACTGTGTGTGCGTGTGAGTGTGTGTGTGTGTGTGTGTGTGTGTGTGTGGGTTCTCAGAATAGTTAATGTCCATCACAAAGGCCTTGAGGCTAACAAGCTGGGACTGAATGAGGAGCATAGATGGGGTTGTATGAATGGGGCAAAAAATAAGAGAGGCGAGGGAGGGCCGATGTGAACCTGGAGAGGGCCCAGTTGTTCGTCAAAAGGAAAGAGAGATGATAGGATTCCAAGAGAAGCCCTCCAGCACAGCCAGGGAGGAGGTTTGAAACAGGAATGGTTTGGGAGACACATTGAAATGCAGAAGGATGGGTCCCATCCACAAGCTCAGTAGGTCAGGGTTGTACATTTCCAACCAGGTGTCCTACAATGCTGATGATGCTGGTCCAGCAATCTCTCCGATGAAAACCACTGACCTGAAACAATATTTTCTGATTGTAATAGAAGGGTTACACACATGATTGTGTTTTTGGTGTGCTCATGTGTTATTGGTTTATTGTGAACCTGTCTTAGTTAGTAGCCCAGGCTGGCCCTAACCTCCTTATTCTCTTACTTCATCTTCCAAGTGCTGAGCTACTATGCCTAGAGACTCACATGACTGGTGGGTTTGTAGAGGAAAAGCTAACACTGAATGGCACCTCAGGGGAACTTTATGAGAGAGAACCTCATGGCTCAGAGCAGCCATGATCGAGCCTTGAAGTAGGGAGCATTGGGAGAGATCAGAGCCACGTAGCGCATGACACAGGTCTTGAAAAGAAAGAACCTTTTGTTCCAGAGTTCAAAGGGAGCTTCCAACTCTTACAGGTTTTCAGAAGGGGTGGGCAAGCTCCAGAGCCCTTGAGCTAGTCTTGACTAGCTTACATGCCTCAAGCAATAGGTGCTGATAAAAGTTGTCACTCATGATTGGCTGGAAACTGTAAGGCCACAGCATGCTTCATCAGTTCCTTTCAGAGACCTGAAGGGCTACCTGGCCTGATGAGAGAGAGAGAGAGAGAGAGAGAGAGAGAGAGAGAGAGAGAGAGAGAGAATATGCCAGGGGTCAGTGAGCTCAGCAAGTAGGAACTGTCTTCTTATCAAGCCCACACCTGAGTTCAATGCCCAGGATGGACAAACATGCAAACATGGTAAAAACAGAGGATTCCTGCAAATTGTCTGCACACACACACACACACACACACACACA
>PVIH01031635.1:0-10563 GCA_004025045.1 Sigmodon hispidus | reverse complement strand
TGGGGGAAGGAGGACCACAGATGGGGGAAGGAGGACCACAGATGGGGGAAGGAGGACCATAGATGGGGGAAGGAGGACCATAGATGGGGGAAGGAGGACCATAGATGGGGGAAGGAGGACCATAGATGGGGGAAGGAGGACCATAGATGGGGGAAGGAGGGCAGAGTCAGAGACACAATCCAGCTGCCCGTGAAGCAAGATGTAATAAAATAGGAAAGCCATGGGCCACATGGCAGGACAGATGAATAGAAATGGCTTGAATTAAGATGAAAGAGTTAGCTAGCAATATGCCTGAGCCACAGGCCAAACAGCATGAAATTAATATAAGCCTTGTATGATTATTTGGGGCTAGTCAGTCTGGGAGTGTAGGTCTGTGGGTTTGAACTACCAGCTGGACAAGCCAGAAACTTCTTTTTACAGAAAAGAATTTTACAAGTCACATTTGCACTGGCATGAAAACTAACTTTCTGAGCCTCCCTACATGGGTCCTGGCAATTGAACTCGGAACCTCTGTGGTAGCAGCAAGTGCTCTTAATGGCTGAGCCAACATTGCTCCAGGCTCTTTCCATTACTCTCTAGTCAGGCCCTGAGGTGATGAAATGTTCAAGAAACCTATCTGATTTTAATGATAATTGCTAGTCTATCTCACTTGAATTGTAAGACATATATATTTTTCTTGAGTCAGGGTCTCTGATAGTACAGTCTGGCCTGAGGCTCCTGCCTCAGCCTCCTAAGTGCTAGGATTGCAGGTGTGGTACCCTACCTGGCTCTAGGATCCCCTGACTCACTTTTAAAAAGTGAGATGGGGATCTTGTTGTGTAAGCTTAGCATGTTAGTCAACTAAACTTAATGTTATCACAGAATAGAGGGCCTGTTGAGAGTCAGGAGTTGTTTTTTTTTTTTTTAATCATAGTATTAAAAAAAATTACATGAGATGTTTTTATCCCCCAAACCTGTCTGTTGGGTCCTTCAGCATCCTGCCCAGGTCAAGAGTAGCTCCAGGTCGTGGGGTCCATGTCACCACATCACTGTTTTTCTTGATAAGATTGTTGAGTTGATTTGGGTCATTTTTGAGGTTTGTTTCCTTAATATACCTAAGAAAGAGGGGCATTCCCAGACAGAGTTTATTCTCCAGGGACTGTGGTAATGAGAGTGAACATTTTGGTTTACTCTTTATCCCCACTTTCTAGTCCCCCTCCACACGTAAGTAGGAAAAACAAAGACCATATTTGGTCTAACTTTCCTAATCAGTCAAGAAAGCTATTCATGCCTTTTGTTTTTTAGGTACAGCAGGTAGGTGATTGGAATTAAATGAGAGGAGCCATAGGTGGCTATTGTAAATAGGCAATAATTGCACACTCGTACTCAATATCAACTGAAATGAAGACTGATTGGAGATAATTTGGCAAGCATTATACTAGTGTTTGATTGCTGCTATCAGTGTGTTCATATCCACACAGCCACCCACAGAGTAAGAGCGAAAGTAAGGTTACAGAAGTAAGAAATGGAAAAATCCCAAAGGAAAAAGGTAGATGGGATGATTTAAAGTTAAGAAAAGCTGGCAAGAAATAAGCCAAGCTAAGGTCAAGCATTTATAATTAAGAATAAGCCTCTATGTGTGATTTATCTGGGAGTTGGGTGTCAGGACCCCCAAAAGAGCAAAGAACAGAAGAGCAAAATCACTGAACAAGGCACCGGCCCTACTACTAAAGAGAATTTGGTATCCTTGAACTTCAGGCTGGTTCTCTAAATCTAATATTTATTCAGATAATTAATCAGAACATAAACCAACTTCTGTGTTTCATTCCTGAAACCACTGTCACTGCCCTTAAAAAGTTCCCAGGGCTGTGTTCTTGTCCCATAGCAGTGTCTTCCTGATGCTTCAGTTCCTATGTGGGTATGCGCATGTGTGCACCTGTGAGCATGCGCATGTGGAGGCCAGAGGTCGACATTTGTTCTTCCTCAACCATTCAGCTTTCATTTTTTTGAGAAAGCGTCTTTCACTGATTGGCTAGGTTGGTTTGCCAGCAAGCCCCAGTGAACCACCTATATCTGACTCCCTAAAACTGGGATTGCAGGTATACATGGCCAAGCCCAGATTTTACATAGGTACCAGATACTAAACTTAGGTCCTGGTGCTTTTGAGGCAAGCCCATGACTCCTGAGCAGCCTCCCCAGACCTTCAGTTGCTAATTTAAGGCAGAATCATTATTGTCTCTCTTCTAAGAGTGGCTTTCCCTGCAGCGAGGCTCTGCCTCCCATGCCGGGGGTACAGTCCGTCATTCTTCCCAAAGCACAAACGGTGTTCACAAATTTCCATTACTCCATGATACATCTTTGCCCTTTTACTATAATAATAATGAAATCAGTATCTATACACCATTCTTTCACATGGCATGGGCACTGAGGGCATTTTCTGACTGCTTACATATAGAATTGTGAGTTTTCATTACTTTTATGGAAAGCATTTTGTTGGGAGGTTGAATACTCTCTAAGAAGCACACACCTTCTCCAGCTCTTCTCTAAGACCTCATGTTTTCTGCTATTTAATGTTTCATTTATCTGAATTCTCTTCTCACTTTCCACTGCTCTTCACCATTCCTTCTGGGTAACTGTAATAATTTCACATTGTTCT
Source organism: Sigmodon hispidus (assembly GCA_004025045.1). NCBI lineage: Eukaryota > Metazoa > Chordata > Mammalia > Rodentia > Cricetidae > Sigmodon > Sigmodon hispidus. The sequence goes on along the minus strand of PVIH01031635.1, from coordinate 7,928 downwards.
CCAAACCAACGTTCTTTCTGCCTTTCCCACCTTGTAGACATATAACCTGCCGTCCAGTGATGCCCATCTTCCTTTCTAGACTCCCTCACTGGCTTCCCCAGACCTTCATAAAAGACCCCAAACTGTGGGTTAGGACAGACCCTGTGGTTCCAGGCTGTGTCCCACCTCTTGCCTGCTTTGGTCACAATGTCTCCTGCCCCAGCCCTTGGACTGAGCTGCAGACTCTCTCCCTAAAATCCTTCTTCCACAGGCTCTCCCTGTGAAGCTCGAGAGGGCCTAGAATTTTCCGTGTAGAGCAGGCCTGAACTTTTGTCTCTTCTCCTGCCCCTGCCTCCTGACTGCTGGAGTTACAGATGTGTGCTACCAGGTCCATCATAAACCAGTCTCTCAGCTCAGCATCTCGTGCTACCAGGTCCATCATAAACCACAGTCTCTCAGCTCAGCATCTCGTGCTACCAGGTCCATCATAAACCAGTCTCTCAGCTCAGCATCTCTTCTCCCTTTCTGGCCAGGCCCCACTTAATCTTTAAACACAACTTTCACTGGGCCAGAAATCTTCCTTTTATCAGCTGCCCTTATCTTCAATCCATGCCATTTCCTACTCTGTATTATAATTGATTTTTCTTCCTACAAACTAGAACTCTAAGGACAATCATTTACTTCTAGTTCCCATCTCCCTAGCGCTGTGCTCCTTTTTAAATAATACATAACACACATACACACAACACACACTATACACACCACATATCTCACCTCCCCCACATACAACACACACACACACACACACACACACACACACACACACACACACACACACACACACATATATACCCAGCACTGACCTTTTAACCTTGGGTCATTCTTACTAAAAATATATGAAAGAGTCATGAAAACTAGATAGCATCAACAAGAATATAGAAAAGAAGGAAATGTGAGTCACGAGTCACATTGGGTGGTTCCAAATGCAGGGCCACATGGAGAAAGACAGTGAGCCGCCACATCTTAATCCTGAGACAAAGGGAATCCTAAGTGTGGGATAACTGGTTACAATGAATGGTGGTAGGGCCAGAGCTCAAATCCCACATCACTGTCTCTTCTCCCAGGTAGCCACCACCACTCAACCGAAAGGCCACCATCCAGTGATTATTGCCATGAACATTTACCTTAAAAACTGCCTTCTTTATTACTCAGTGATCAGAAAAACACAGACATGCCATGTCCATCTGAAGCTGACAGGCCTTGCTGTTTGAAGGTAGGCAGTGTCTGCACCCTCACCCCCCAAGTCCCAAAAAGTTTGCAACAATTATGCTCTAAAATTGATTTTCATGGAGCAGAGGGCACTTGTTATATGCAACAACTTAACCATATGGTACATGTAACAAAAAAAGAAGCAAAATTTAAACCTCTGTAAAGTTTTGTTTAGCATTTAAAACAATAGAATTAAGCCCAGCATGGTTTGTGAATGGCTGTAATCTTGGCACTTTGGAGGTTGAGGCTGGGGGATCACAAGTTTGGGGCCAATGTGGCCTGCATAGTAATATTCTATCTAAATAAAAATTAAAATAAGGGGGCTGGAGAGATGGCTCAGGGGTTAGGAACACTGGCTGCTCTCCCAGAGGACCCAGGTTCAAGTCCCAGAACCCACATAACAGCTCACAACTGTCTGTAACTCCTGTTCTAGAAATCTGACACCTTCATACCAATGCACATAAATAAAGCTAAATAAATTTTTAAAAATTTAAAAAACTAAAATAAAACATAGTTTCAAATACTATAATGAGTATTTATTTTCTCAAGAGATTATGAACTCTAAAAATAATGTTCATTCTAGCACAATTTGTGTCACAAATATGACTTCAGAATCATCATGCTGCAAAATTAGATATGTACGTATGGCACAGAAGGAGTAAAATTGTCCAGGGTGATTAATGGGAGGGGAAGGAAGGAAAGGTCAGTTGGGGCACAGGGGAAATATACGCAACATGTGGTATATACTTGTGCAAAAACTACTAAAAATGGACAAATCTCCAAAGGAGAAGAACATGTTTTCCTGAAAGCAGGACAACTCTCTGTATGACCAGCCATGAGAGGACAATATTGGGTGACCATGAGCCCAAACCAACAATCTACATGGAGGAAATGCCACAATGAAACCTACTGTTCCATACACTAATGTAAAAATTACCAATTTGCCTTCTGTCCTTTAGCTTTTCAAATAGACTTACACTAAACTTCTTCCATGTAGTTCCATGGGCTTTAGCCATGGGCATATTTGTGTGAGCCCCAGTCCAGATATCAGCTCATCACTCCCCAAACTTCCTTGCTTTATGTTATACAAACAACATCATAAGGTTTGTAAGTGGTTGAAGCTGCCCTCTGTCACTTCACAACACCTTTGAGATTTATTCATGTCTGATGCAGCAATCGTTCTCATGGAGGAGCAGATGGCATTGCTCATAAAGATGTGCTATCTGGGGGCTTAGTTACCACTGTGTGTGTGGGGGGGGGAGCAGCTAAACTGTACACTTATCTAACAGAGTTTTGTAAAAGCAACATTTATACATTTATAGAATTATAATTAGCATTTAAAGTGATAAAATTATGTTAGGCATGCTGATAGATGCCTATGACCCCAGCACTCACAAAGCTCAAAGTAGAGAACAACAGATGTCACTTTATGGTTTCACAGTTTGTTTATCCTTCTTTCTGTAGGTAGCTTGGGAATTATACACAAGGCTATTATTTATATTCACATAAATTTTATGTGAATAAAGGTTTGAATTTCAACAGAATGAATGTCCAATAGGGGAAATGCTAGACCACACAGTAGGCTTGGGTTTAAAGCAGCCTCCAAACTGCCTCCAGGGATGTCAGTTGTTCTACATCGTTATCAGCAACATAGAAGGATGCTGCCTCCTTGCCTGTCATCCTGTTGTGGTGTGACTTTTTCCGCTGCAGTTCCTGTAACTATCTTATCCTGATTTATTTGATGTCTAAACGCCTACCTGGTACACCAAGAAAACAAACTCAATTAAAAAGAGGAGTATGGAACTGAACAGAAAGTTCTCAGAAGAAAGACAATTGGCTAAGAAATATTTCTAAAAATTGTTAGCCATCAGGGAAATGCAAATTAAAACTACTTTTAGAATCCATCTCACCCCAGTCAGAAGAGCTAAAAGTAAGAGGGCAGAAAATGGCAAAGATGTGGGGAACATGGAACCCTCATCCACAGCTGGTGGGAGTGTGAACTGGTACAGCCACTAAGGAAATCAATGTGGAGGTTTCTAAAAAAGCTAGAAATAGATCTGTCACGTTATCCAGTTACACTGTTTTCATTATCCATCCATCAGTTGATGTCCTAGCTATTGTACATAAAGAAGAAATGAACATGGATGAGGATGTGTGTCTTTTTCAGAAAAGAAAGTTCTTTGGGAATGTACAATGTGAGAAAAAGAGCACCAGGAAAGGTGATGTTGAAGCCAAGTAGTAGGCTTGAGAAGATAAAGCTTAAAGAAACGCCTGATGCTAACTGGAATAAAGGGAGTATAACCTCAGGCGAAGGCCTTACTCAGCTAAGCTTGTAACTTGTGTAAAGGAATTACAGAAAGGCTTAAGCAGTGAAGAAAACTATCAACATAAATGCAATTGAAGAAGAGAGACAATTTCCATTCAGTCAAGCTGCAGAACTTGATACAAGAAAGTGTTATGGATTCTCTGTTACTAGGCTACCAAGCCCTTGAGCAGTGCAGGAGAAACTGAAGACCTTTAAACAATATGGAAGGAGAGAATCAACTCCCCAGGTTTTTCTCTGACCTCCTGTTCCAGGCCATGGCATGCATGTGCCCCACCCCACTAATTAATAATAATAAAATGTTTGCTAATTTACATTTGTTACTTTTTGAAATGATTATTTTACACAGCTGAGGAAGATCTTATAAAGACCCTGAATCTGCCTCTCTAGTGCTGAGATAACAGACATGCACCTTCATGCTTGGCTCAATGATTATTTGAGAGTTTTGCCTCCATGCTGAGCTTTGAGAATTTATTACACATTGTGAACACTAGCTGTTTCTCAAGTGTACTGTTAGTGTATGACCCCAGACTGCATTTAATCTTAACGTTCTCTTACAACTGTCCTTGATAGAACAATTTTTTTTTAATTTTTAACAAAGTATAATTTATCTATTTTCTCTATGGACTATGCTTTTTATTAATTGTACTTATTATAATTATGTATGTATAATACATATGTGAGTACAGCTCATTCACGCCGCCTCACTAAGAGTTTCTCACTTTACCAAGTGTTTCTTTTTAACTTGATTTCATTTACTTAACTATGAATAGATAATGAATTATAGCAAGTATCTTTTTGATATCAACTGATATCATTTGATTTTTCTTTCTTTGGTGTGTTAATAGGATTTTTGTTTGGGTTTGTAGTGTGTATGCCATTGTGTGTGCCTCTGTGCGTGCAGAGGCCAGAGAGTGTCTTTCTCTACCACTCTGCACCTTGTTCCTTTGAGAGGTTTCTCCCTGATCATGAAGCTAGGTTGGTGGCCAGCAAGCATCAGTCATCATCTTTCTCTTGCATCTGTCACACCCTCATCCTCTGCCCCTGAAACATTAGGGTTATAAACTGCACACAGCCTCACTTGGCCTTTTCTTTTGTACTGTGGGTCCTGGGGATTTGAACTCAGTTCCTCATGCTTGACAGCAAGTGCTTTGACCCAGTGAGATATCTCTCCAGTGTGTTAGAATTAATTAGACTTTAAATCCTGAAATGACCTTGCATTCCTGAAATAAACCACAGCTGATCAGTTCATATTATACAACTCTTTTTATATAATGTTGGACTGATTAATTTTGAATATTTTAAAATTAATGTTCATGAGGTATATTGATTGATGGTTTTCTAATAAGGTTTTCTATGTATAGGAGAATGCTGGAATTATAAAATGAATTGAAGTTGTTTTCTCAGCATTTTTGGAAATAAATTATCTCTTTGCTGGATTGAGGTGCAATTCTTTTGTTTGTTTTGTAACATATTGTTTAAATCCCACTACCTTTCTGATTAGAAGTGCAACTATTGGAATTGTTTTATGTGACTAAAAAAATTACAGTAATTTGATATTGCTGTGTCTTTATTTTTTGGTAGTTTTGTTTCAAAGTATCCAGGCATCTTTCATTCAAGTTTATATTGCTCTGGGGACTTTACTGTGCTTCTGGGATCTAAGTTTGGGCCATTTATCATATTGGGTTCTAGCCACTCACTTTTCATCTTGTTTGTGTGGCATTTTCTGTACCTTCTCCCCTTGGATACCTGACACTTGTCATTGTCCTGTGGGTTTCTTGAGCTGAACTGTTCTTGCCTGTCACAATCTTTTCCTCTCTCTTTTTAGGCTTGATGGCTTCTCCTGTTCTGTATTCAAGTTTGCTTCCTCTTCCTTCTCAGTCCCATCAGGCACTTGAGGTCCTCCCATGTGTTTGCTCCTGTGGACTGGATAGTTTGCATGGAAAATTTCCATTTGGCTCTCCTTTCTTCTCTCTCTCTGAGTGTGTGTGTAATTTTCTTTCTGTCTTTACAATCAAGAGATTTTCCCATTACTTGTTGAAACATGAATTTTATAGATGTTTGAATTGTTTCTAATAATTCCAGTGTCTGTGGCATTTTGGATCTGTTATCTATTGTCTTTCCCCTCATGTCCTGATAAAGTTTTCCTGGTTTTCATTATATGAAGTAGTTCTGGATCATATGCTGTTCTGTGTTGTTTATATCTGTGGAAGTTTAAATTTTTTTTTTTAAACAAGTAATCAGTCGGTCATGCTCTCATTGTGAGTTCAAAAATACCATCTCCGGGCTGTGCTTTCAACTTTAGTTCCTCTTTCAACCCTTTTGTGCACAGGTGTGACACCAAGTCATATAAGCATGAGGCCACATGTGTGCCACAAAGCCACAGGGTGGGCCTGAACAGTGTTCTCTCCTACACTTCCGTCACAGAGGCTTGGCCTCCTGCTCTCAGAGCAGAGCCAGAGGCTGAGCTCCAGTGTTTACTCAATCTTCTGGCTCTCCAGCAACATTCCCAGTACCTCCTGTCTCCCAAGTGCCCTGTTCTCTGTCAGTGTCAAATGATACTTCAGAAGAAGATAATCTACTGAAAAGCAAGCCAGGGCTTCATTTTCCCTAGATGAGTGTTTTCTGAGAATCCTTCTACTTTCTGGACCTCCCCCCACCCAAAACAAAAAAGAACCAGCAACAGAGCAAGGTTTGGTGGCTCATTCCTATAATCTGAGTTTCTGGGAAGCTGAGACAAGAATTATTGGAAGCTCGGGGCCTGGCTGGGCTTCTGCATCAGACCCTGTCTCAAAAGAGCAAACAGAAGTGGACACAGTATAGCTGAGAAAAGAAAAAGCAACAGGATTCTCTCTCTGCTCTGGAAATGAAAATCATTCTGACCCTAGAGAAGGCTTCTTCCCCAGGGCTGCAAGAGAGCTATTTGCCTGCCCAAACACTAGAATTGGGGTTCCCTTTCAAGACTGAACAGGCGATCCTTAGGCATATGATTGAATGCTTTCTGCTTCTCCTCTTGTCCCCATGTAAGTGGGTGTGTATGTCTACAATCCCAGTTCTGAGCTGAGATAGGAAGGCATTTTCCTGACTTTAGGATTATTTTTCCTGAAAGTTTGCTGTCAGTGCTTTCCCCTAAACTATGGTAAAGAGTCCAGAGAGGAAAGAAAGATGTGTTTCCTGGGACCCTTCCATATACCTGATGCTATGTGAGGATCTCATGCCTACTAACTGCATAAACTTCCCAAAATAACTTTTAAAGCTGGGTATGGTAGTACAGGTTTATAACCTCAATAGTGGGGAGTTTGAGGCAGGAGGATAACAAGTTTGAAGCTAGATTAAATTACACAGGAAATTCTTGTCTCAGGAAATAACAATAATAGTAACACTTGGATATTATTTATACTATGTCCTGTCCAGGTTGATGTCAGTCTTGGGTTCCCTTATTAATAAGTAGTAGAACATATTTGTGCTTTAAGTGGTCTAAAATCTAAACTGTCAGCTCTGTTACGATTCTGTCTTAGTCTCTGAAACCACACCTGACCAAAGGCAATTAACCCGGCCCCTCCCCTGAGTTCTGGGGCCAAGCTCCAGGTAAGAAGGATCCCCACCTTCAACCCCTCCCTTTTTTAATCTTTCTTCTCCCCACCCTCCCATCCATCTCTCCTCCCTTGCTCCATAATAATAAAAGTCTCTCCACATGGCCCCAGTCCAAGTGTCTGTCACCTGTGCCTTCTACCACACCCACATGGGGCATGGGCCCCCATCCATCACCATCGGCTGCCACACTGTATAGGTGGCATACCATACTATAGCCAGCTCTCCCTGCTATGGTACACTGCCCACCCCCACAGTGACACATTGTATCCAACAAAGCCATACCTCAAAATAGTGCTACTCTCTTTGGGGCCAATTTCTTTCAAACCACTACAAAGTCTAACTTACTTTCTGAAACCATACGTTCAATGAAATGCTTTCTCATATAAACGGCCTTGGTCATGGTGTCTTGTCATGACAAAAGAAAAGGAACTAAGACAAGTGAATGCAATTCTATTAAAATCAAAATTTTTCGTGTTTATAGAAATAAATGACAGGTATGTAAAACACTTTAGTACCTATCATGATTTTGTTATCAAGAATGACCAAGTATTTAAAAGTACTCCATATACAATATGGAGGTTTCTCAGAAAATTGAGAATCAATCTCCCCAAGGACCCAGCAATACCACTTCTGGGTATATACCCTAAAGAGGCACATTCACACTCCAAAGGTATTAGCTCAACTATGTTCATAGCAGCATTATTTGTAATAGCAAGAACCTGGAAACAACCTAGATGTCCCTCAACTGAAGAATGGATTAACA
>PVIH01031634.1:0-10563 GCA_004025045.1 Sigmodon hispidus | reverse complement strand
GCACCTTGACAATAGTTGGAGGATCTGGGTGCCTCTGGGAGGTGCTGGGGGTGAGGGTCTGCTGTGTGGGAAGGCAGCTTGGGGACTAAGGAAAGCTGTGGACAGGAAGTGCGTCTGGTCCCAAACCAGCACTAGCCACTTGCCCCCCTCCTCCCCCACACCATTCTGGCCCCAGGAGGCTCCCAGCGGTTGACATCATTGTCAGAAAAGGAGGGGCAAGGAGGAGGAGCAGGACCCATGCAAGAACTGCTTTCCTGAAGCTTGCTCTCAGAGGCACTTGCTAGCCCCTTGGCAAACTCAGCGCCCTGGTGAAGGCACCCAGACTGGGGTGTGGCAGTTCTTAATTTAGCATCAGGAGAAAGGAAGAGTTAGACCTTGACTTGTCCATCTCCTGCTTCTTTCTTAAAACCGCCTGCACACTTATGACTGTACCTCCAATAAACCAAAGACAAGAAAGGTGAAACATGGATAGATACTATTAGTTACTTCCACCGGCTTTCAACTGCCTCCTCCCCATTGCAAACACACAGGCAAAGATATCCCTGAGGCTATCTCTTGCTGTGACTGTGAGAATTTCTTTCAAACAAGATTAAAAGTGCACGTCTTCCAAAGTTGTGAAGGTGCCAGCAAACGCACCCTCCTCCATTCCCTGTTTTCGGTACTGAGCCACACTTGTTTTACTTTTCTTTCTTTATCTTTTCTTTATTTTATTTTAATGGAGGACAAGGATGACCATCTCTCTAAGTCACCTAGATAGTGCCTTCATTCTTTTCAGCACTGAGCTCAGTGTTTTGAATTCTCAGTCCACTCCTCAGGTTGTTTCCTGGTTGCAGTGATAGGACCATGCACAGGGCTCTTCTGTTCCTATCACTCTCCCATCTTTTAGCCCCTTTGCCCATGGCCTAGATTCTCAACCACTTTTTTCACACTAGGTCCATTGTGCAGAGTCTTCCCCTAGGCTGGTATAAATCTGCCTTTGGGAAGTTTTCTCACACTGGAGGAAAGAACAGCACTACATTTTTGTTTTTATTGTGTGTGCTGTTGCCCTTTTCTTTTCTTTTTTTCTTTTGACCTAGCTCCACTTCTCTCCCAGATTTACTTTGAGGGTGTGTGCCGCAGTGGCACAAGGTTGGACTTCCAGCCCCCGAGACAACATTTTGGAAGGGCACCCCACTCACAGAGGCTAGTGCCTGCCTGTAGGCAGGCACGCGCTCACATACTTCAGGAGAGCATCCCAGCACTATAAGCCTCAAGCAGCAAAGGCAGCTAATCCATTGGTGCCCGAAATAAATGACAGACAGCAAAGGTACTATCTTCACTAAACCCTAAAATGTCTTTCCTTGGGGTGAGAAATTGAAATGAATCCTTCTCTGCACTCTGGGACATTGACACCCCAGGGACGAGTAGATTTGTGACTCTGTGCTCATAGGGAACTAGTGTCTCCAACCTGAGGTAGAAGTAGACAGTCACTGAGCTCTTCCAAAGTCTCTAAAGCAATGTGGTCGCTTTTTAAAATCACCTTTCCAATGACGGTCTTAGCAAAAATTCATTTTCTCAAAGGGGGACCGTTTTGTACATGATCTAGGAAGATCGTTTCTTTGTAGAAGGAACTGCCTTTTGGATCTCCCTTGGAAAATGCCATGTATTTATGACATTGGTGGGCGTTCTTTTGGCTAAGAAATCCCAAGTCATTTCTCTAGACAAAAAGGAATCCTTTTATGTTACGCTTCACTTAGGAAGTTTTTTTTTTTTTTTTATTCCCTCCAATAAGAAAAAAAAATATTGATTTTCAGCTGCTGGTTTATAACAAGTTACGTTTATGAAAGGGGGACAGAATTTCCCACATTTACCATTTCCACATCCACTAGGTCCCAAAGCAGGCAGAAAAGGTAGAATGCCAGAAGGACAAACCAGTGGGACTCTGGACGTCCTGCTTAGCCCACTGTTTTCCTATGCCCTGCAGCAAGGGTCTGATCCCAGGGGTTTGTACTATCAAATTGGGTTTCAAATCAGAGCTCCCAGAGAGGAGCACCTCTGGGCCTGCTCTCAGAGTCCACCTCGGATTTGCTGCTGAGGCATTATCCCTCATCTGGAATTACTCCAGGGACATCCCCCCCCCCCCCCCCCCCCCCCCCCCCCCCCCCCCGCCAGCAGTCTGAGGCATCAAGCTCATCAGGGACCCTCTGCATCCCAGCACTTTCAAGATCAGAGTTTCATTCATTTTCGCTGAAGCTGGCAGAATCAGCTTAAGTGAAAGACCGTTTTTTCACAGCCAATCTCCGGGAAATTCATGCGCGGACACTTTTCTGACAAAAGTGAGAGTTTTAGCAAAGTAACCAAACCAAGGGGAGGCAGTGCTAAAAGATTTTCCACGCGAGCTCACCTCCCGAATTTGCTCTTTCTCTTACCTCTAGGGTACAGAACCCGGAAGGAAGGTCACCAGCAGCGTTTTTTAAAAGCGTGCTGTGGTCAACTGTACAGATCCCACGCACAGGCAATGGCCAAGTGCTAAGTGCAGGACATGCCATGTGTTCCCAGCCTCAGCGACTCTAGTACCCGGACCCGATACTTACCTACTGTTAAGACTCCTCTTGAGTAGAATGAAGGGGGGAACGAAAAAGGAGAAAAAAGGCTTCCGCCTGCTCCACAGAGACTGCGATTGCTGTAGCGGGATCTACCGCCACAGCTCGCAGTCCGCGGAGCAGCTGTTTGTCCTGGAGGCTAGTTGTGAGGCTAGTAGGGCCGCCTAGGAAGCTAGACTGCCGGTGTCGCCTGAGTAGCCTCTGCTACTGCCACTGGGTGCACTCTGGTATTCTGGCTTTCTGCTTTGCTGCGCGGGCCGCTGCTGGCTGCTCTGGCTCAGAGCTCCTCCCGCCCTGACAGTTCGTCGACTGCAAGGAGCCACTGCCAAGCCAGCCCTTTTCAATAGCGAGGAGGAGGGGCTAGACAGGAGGGGGTTTGAAAGGGGGACAGAAGGGGGGTGAGCGAGTGAAAGGCGGGGGAAGAGGAGTGAACTATTGCCCAAGCCGCCTGCTGGGAGGGGATGGTGCAGCACAAACTACTGGGTACCCCCCTTTTTGTCCCCACTTCCTGCACCCCGCAACCCACTCTAGCTCAGGAGGTGGCTTTCCCAGCGGACGCTGAACCCCAGGAATGGTGCGGGGGCGAGACTGAGGTAAGCTTGGGAAGTTAGGCTTGTGGCCCAGAGAGGGAGGCAGAACATGCACAGTCTGCAAGCTCCTTTCTGGGGCTGAAGGCTTAGGGGAACTCACAGCAAAATAAGAAAGGCATGCAGTCCTGCCCAGGGTGGTCCCCAGCGGATCTTACCACTTTGAGTCCCTTTAAGTTTCATTCCTTTATATTAATTATTTTATAGAAGTTAGATTTTTTTCTTGGTCCATGTGCTTTTCTCTAGATTCCTCTGGCTCCCCTGAGTCCAGCTAGAGAACCGGTAACCAGCAGCACCATTTTCTCATACAAAGGGCAGTTAGGACACACTAGTGGAAGTAGGGGTAAAAGCCAGGAGAACCTGCAGTTTGAGCCAAGTGCCTGTTTCTGAATATGTCATAATTAACTGTGAGCAGTCTCTGATACTTCAGCTACCTAGATCCACACTCATCCAACAATGGGGGGTCAGGTAGAGTGGGGATCCGGTGTCTCAGGAGGAAAATCCAGCAATTAAGAGTTGAATTAAGCAGGTCAGTGCCTAATGCCCTGTTGTTGGGGGATCATAATGTGAACAACACCAGCACAGCACGTTTGTGAGTTCTTTCAAGAAAGGATACCAGAAAAGGAAGATACCACCCTGGATCTGCAAGTCCAAAGCTTGCCAATAAGCTTGACAGCCCAGTTAGTGAAGCCTGACTGGTATCGGGTATCAAATCTCCCAAGAGTACTAAAGCAACAAGGGACACTGTCTGGTTTTGGCTCAGATATGTAATGAGTATCAAGAAACAGTAGTTAATTCCCTGCCCATAGAATGAGATCAAAACAAGTAACAACACCCAGACATCTCTGATTCTTATCTCAAGTAGAAAATCCTTATATGAGAATATGAGACAAGTGTATTGTCAACAAAGGTGTGCATTATTGGAAATAATTCACTTTCTTTGATTAATGTGTAGAAAAGTTATATTTCTGGTTCTCCATATTGGTTTTAAAAGGAAAAGTCTTTGTGGTCATTTTTTGGTTGTCTTTTTTTTCTAAGAAATAAAGGAGAAAAAGTACACTGTTTTCAGACTCTAAAAGCTTAGTATTCAGAGTTTGCTATTGTATACTGAAAGAAAAATAGAATGAGAGATTGAATCTCCAAAGGAACAGAATATGAAAAAGGAAGTAGTCTGATAATTATTATTAGTTGATTTTCTGAAAATAGCTTTATTTCCAGAAAGTACTTTTAAGGACAAATCTTTATGAATCCACTATTAATCCACAAATCTTTATCGCTCCACTATGCCCTATTCTATTTTCCTAACCCTTTCCAATTTCCAGTGGTAGTTTTTTTTTTCATCTTAAAACATGCTCCAAATTTTTCAAATCATTTTTCCTGTTGCATTTAAAAAAAACATCTGAGGCCACTGCTCAGAGAAAACCTTAGCATGCTAGTTCAGTGCAGTCTGCATGAAATGAAATAAAACACAAGAAAGTATTTGCTTGTACAGATCCAGGGAGACACTTTACCATTACATTTTATTCCTGTTGTGACTCTGACTTCATTATTCATAGTATCTAGCAATGCTCTATCCTCTTTTTTTGTAGCAAGGAAATGTGTAGGGGATGAAATCAAATGCTGTCAAATAGTTACTGGTCTGACTCTTGCATGTTTCATTGTTGGGTGGCACTATCATAAAGGACGGCAGTAATTCAATGAAAATAAAATTTCTGATCTAGAAGAATGTGGCAAATTTATATCATAGGTATGCTTTCAAAGTACAAGTAATTCTCCATAACAAGTAAGAAGACATATAGTAGAGATCAATCAATTGATTTCTTAAGATTTCCATTTCAATTTGGTGTAAAGTGAGAGAACTAGTCATTAACTGTCCTTAAAGTTATAATCATGACAGAATTGTGTTAATATTATAAAGGCTTTTATAACTCCTAAAGTGACAGTCATAAAGCACAATATTTGCAAAGAAAATTAAGCTAAAAAGTTTAGTCTCTGGCATACTCTTCAGAGTGGATTATCCTTACATTCAGCGAAATTAATGCTTTATAGTTAATATGTATTCTTCTGTAGTGTGGAGTTCAGTATTTTATTCTATGTGTATAGTCCAAAAGAAAACCATCTTTGTGGTCTAGAAGCATTACTTACAGACCAAGAATATTCTACAAGTTGCACTAAATAATCCAGAAAATTATCTGAGAAAAAAAAAGCAGTTTGTTGATAAGACTGACAGAAATTCACATCTAAAAATAATGAAAGAAATTTTCCCATTTTTTTGTCTGTATTTTGACTGATGGTGGCACCAGTGAGCAAGGAAATAACCAAAAGCTGGGACACCTGGCAAAATAAGACTGCCTTCTAACTCTGAAAGAACTAATGCTGTCTTTTCTAAGTGAATTTGTGGACTTCCTGCATTATTAAATATTACTATTAATCCTCAAAAACAACTCTATGAGGTAGATATTACTATCTTCTCCCTTTTCCGTTCTTTTCTTCTTTTGGGGGGTTTATTTTAACATGAAAGGAAATAAAATAAGATAAAATGCCTGAGATTTTATAGCTATAATATCAAGTGTTGAAAAACTCTCGCTGTAATGTTTGCATTACTTTGTGCTGTCTGTTCACATATGGTTTTCAGATTGTATGCTTATGCATTTTCATAATGTAAATTCTATAAGAAATCTTAAAATTAACAAAGTCATTAAAAGTAAAAAAGATGCTGCATCAATGTGGTTGTTGAAGAAAATGATAGGAAGCAACTATGGTATTTGTTGCATTCTTCAATGTTCCAATTAGGAGACTGGATGATGATTCTGATGTAATATAAAAGAGTAATTGTGATAATCTATACCCTGCAAGTGTAGAAATATGCCTACTCTCTTAACTTTAGCCATTATAATATTATATGCTTATACAAATGATCAAAGAGATTTCTCATTCAAAGTTCCGTGAGTAAAGTTGTTTCACAGACCTGAGAGAATTGAACACTGGGAAAGAATGTGTTAATTTGAAAAAGGATTGAACAGACATGCTCTTCTAGTAAGGGGATGAACTATTGGAACTGTCTGTTACTATTATGTGTCTATCACGCTGCCAAATCCATTTTTATATGAGATTAGTGAGGACAATGAATTTATTTTATTTCTGTTTCCCTTACAGTAAAATACTATTTATTGAATAATATGTTTGGGATTTGTCCTCCCATGTTATCACCGTGCAGAGTAAAATATATTGGTTTAACTGGGCAGATTAATCAGAAGAAGCACATTGTGTCTCTTACTTGATAGCTTTTCTATACAAAATTTCAGCCATTTCGTGTTTTACTAAACAACTTGTACTGCACATTGTGCACAAATATTGTAGTTAATAGATGATAATAGGTATTTGAAGAATAGATAAAGTAAGATAAAATGTATTCTCCATATTTCTATGCTTAATATTATATCAATAACAATAGCAAATATTAGCAGACAACGATCCTCAATGGTTAAGAAAAGGACAATAGTTTTATACTAAACAGTGAGTTTCAATTCTGCCACTTTCTAGCTTTGTGGTTGTAGAAAATTAAGATTGCAGGACAGTATTGTCCAGTGAAATATTCACTTTTCACATGTGACTGCTGAGCCCATGAAATATGATTCTCAATTTGCGGTATAATGGGCACATAAAATTCACACCCAATTTGAAAATTTCTTAGGAACATTCAAATTATCTCAATGTTGCATACCATTGTCTTTATGGAATGTATACATTCTGAGTATTTGTTTAAATGAAGCTATCATTCAAAGTAATTGCATTTTCAGAATTGTAATGTGTCTGTAAAAAGATAAAACTATATATGTGGACTTTAAATAACTACCAAAAGAGTTGTCTTCTAAAAAGTTTGTTTTCATTCATCTAAACGTGAGAATAACATCACCCTTCTTAATGTACATAGTTAATTGTTTTATTAACTATGAATATATTAAGTACTGCATGACATTAAGTTAGAATGTTGTAATTCTGAAAAAAATGATGACAAGAAAGGTATATAGTAGTATTAGGAGCTGTAATAATCATGAATAATAAAGTATGCACAAATCCTCTGAAAAGTTTAGAAACAATGTTTTCAATTACAGACATTCTTGCAAGTACATCATTGTACACATGCAAATCAAAGTATTTCTGAAAGCAGTAAAAATACACAAAAAGGCAAGTGAATTATTGCTGAATTTAAATATGGAGAAATGAATTTAAATATGGAGAAATGAAAGAAAGCTTTTTTTTTTTTTTTTTTTTTTTACAGCATTCTAGGCTATTAGTAGTTTTAGCTGCAGGTTTTTGTTTTTCTTTTTGTACCTAGCTGAAAATTGTATGGATAGCTTAACTGGAGACACTAGAGGGTGCTATTAGTGAAAGATTAGAAAAATAGTCTTAACACCCATCCCCCTCCTCATCAGTATACATTATTAGAATTTGAAAGGGGCAAACCTGTGAAATGAAATTCTGAGTTCTCCATTTCCTTTTGGACATAACTAGTAAGGTTTGGCTTTCTTTTTTTTTTTTTTTCTTTCTTTCTTTACTCCCCTTGCTCCCTTCCTTTTCTTTGGGCACTACCACATAACCAAAATAATATTGTATGTTTGTAGCAGCACTTGTGCAATTAAGTGGGAAACATTTAGGCTCTCTATTCCTAAAAACAAAAAGCTGAAGAAGGAGGGGCAAGAAAATAACCTATTCATGGGTTTCTCAGAGGAGACATATTTTTATAGCTATAAATCACTACTTCAACAATCATGTAGTGGTGGGATAACTGGCAGTGATCGAGTCATATAAGATTTTCTTCCTTTCAGGCCTTATCAGCTTGACACTTGAAGTGGTCAAAAATTAAAGCCTAGTTTGTTTTGTTTTGTTTTCTCCTAAGCTGAGGGCAGAACTGCCTTGTGTGTATAGCTGAACCTTACTGAAGCAAAGAATTCTAATTATTGCCAGGGAATGAGGAAGCATGAGTCCTAGTAGTTACTAGTGTTTTCCAGTAAAGAATGTAGTGATTTTTATTGTAATTTCACTTTTCTACACTGTATAAAATGAAACTCTTCAAATTATGTGTTGTAATTAGTTGTATTGTGCTGTCAGTACCTCTGAGCACAGGAAAATTTTGTCTCTTGAAAGACTCAAAACTTCAAAATATCATCATTTTCAATTTCTATCTTTATGTCTTTTATTTCTTTAGGAAGGACATTGGCTTAAGTTATCTAGATGCTGTGTCATGAGATAAAAAAGAAAAAAGCAAGGCACTTTGGCTCTTGAGTAAAACTAAATTCTGCTTTACTTGTTTCTTTAATATTGGGATGAATTTTTTTTTCATCCTGCCAACATTCTAATATAGCTCTATCCTATTAAAGTGGCTATCAGATAATGCTTTATGTTTGGGAAACACAAACACACACAACACATATACAAACACACATTGGAAAATAGTTACACATTGCCAAATCTCAAGACACATTTTTCAATATTCTTAGAGTAATCCCAGATTATTCCAAACCTTCTTTATTTCTTAAACTTCTTTATTTCAATATGACTATGAGCTAGCAGGTTAACTATTGTGTGGCTTGTGATTTTTTTTTCTATTTTCTAATGTATGATAATGATTATAATGTGCATTACTGAAAAATATAAAAAGTCAACATACCTTTATGCATAATTACAGCTGTGATTAAGTAAAAAAAGGTAATTAATAGAAGGCTATGTTAGCTGAGTATACTACTTAAAATATTACATTTTAAATGACTAGAAAACATATACAACATGATAATGTTTTTAATTACAAATTAAACAGTTTCTAATTGTTTTTAACTATTAAAACTTAGCTCAATGTCAGATTCTACATTTGTTACAAAAAAATTCCATAAAACTAAACCTAAACTTGTTTTCAAGTACGAAAATGCAGTTCATCTTAACTTCAATTTTCATTTCTTATCACACAAAGTGAACAAAGAAAATTCAGCTCATTTTTGTATAGAAAGAAGAATGTGTTGAATTGTTATTTTTTCTTAAGTAAAAATAAGAAACAATGTAACAAGAAGTGCAAATGCACTCTGTATTAACCCTCTTGTGGTTTTCTTCCTTTACTGGTTAGATAGCAAAGGTAAATGATTTGGAGCATAGACAAGTACTCTTTACAGGGACAAAAATATAACACAAAAAAGGAGTAATAAAATAAAGTGCTGTATATATTCTTTCTCCTTTGAATACTAATACAAATTTCTTAGCATCTTTTCTAGTACTGTGATAAGAACAAAAATATTTCCTGAAATTTATATCTTTATGCAAATCATTTTTTAATCCTTTTAATTTAATGTCTAGTTTTCTTGTAAATTTAACACATTTGAACATTACTGTCAGTTCAATATCTAGTTGTTTATTTTCTACAATTAGACAGTTAATTAATTACTTTTCTCAGGGCTTTGACAAGAAAACAACTTAAGAAAAAAGGGGCTTTTTGTTTGTTTGGTTGGTTGGTTGGCTGTTTACTTTTGTTCTGTTTTCTCAGAGATTGAAGGAATAAACTTCCGCATAGAAGTCAACAGGCAGACTAGAGGATCAAGGACAAGAAAAAAAGTCAATTATTGCTGGTTCTTCAGCTTACTTTTTTTTTTTTCTCTTTATTCAATACAGAATCTCTTGGCATAGAAGGGCAGTTTTCAGATGGATTTTCCAACTTCATTTGAGCCAACCCAGAATGTTCTTTGAACATGCTCAGAATTTGCTTCCATGTTGAAATTAAATATCAGCAAGTTCATGTTCAAGATTAACTATCTCCCTTATATCCTGGATATGAGCATATGCTAATATCCAGTACTAAATCATACTTTGATACTTATGGACACTGTCTGGTATCTACCAACCCCTTTCTCTGAAGCCTATTTCAGTACTGATTAAAAAAATATATGTTCTACTTACATCAGGATTATGATCTTTTTTTGTTTTGTTTTGTTTTGTTTTTATTTTTTTTTTAATTTTTAAATGCTGGCTTGGTCTCAAGACTTTTTATAGGGAGATACACCAATTAAGCACATTTTGCACCAACCCAAATAACTAAAGACCATTAATTCCGTTTGTAATTATATTTATGTACAGAAAACTTAGCAGTGTACATTTATTTAACCCAGCTTAGTGGCAAGTTCTTTGGCCTTTGCCTTTTCCAGCTTGGCAATTCGAGCCACAGATTTAGGACCCAGGACATTGCCTCCCCAGTGGCGTCGGATCTCATCGTATCTGTCGTTGTAGTTGGTCCTAATAGCTTCCACCAGCTTAGCCAGAGCACCTTTGTCTTCCGAGTTAACCTGCGTGAAGGCAACAGTGGTACATGTCTTCCTGTGGACCAGCTGCCCCAGCCTGGCCTTTCCCTTGAT
>PVIH01031633.1:0-10567 GCA_004025045.1 Sigmodon hispidus | reverse complement strand
GCATTTAGGTGCACATCTATGCAAATATAGGTTCCATGTGGTGGTTTTAGTTTGAGAAAACACTTGTTCTGGAGATTTCAGTGGTATCTTTCCCATAAGTTTTTTAGTTGTAACCATTACAACAACTTTACTGCTGCAGATTCTGTGTCGTCATCTTGGAATTTGGAGGTAAGAGAATTACTGTAAAAGAGAAAAACTGAGAGGAGAAACACAGTCTTCAAAACTCATGACAGTAAATCAAGGTGTGAATAGTCAGTGAGAAATAGCTGCATCCACCCAAGAGACATTGATGGTGTCTGAAAACCTTCAGTGGGTGTGGAATTATCATTGACATTGCAGAATCTGAGAATGAAATACAAGGAAATCTCAACATTCTTACAGGAAGTTATCAGGAAAGTCATTAGGGTTCATTTTTTTTTCATGGAGGACTTTGTACCCATATCAACTTCTAGTGCAAACCACAGAGTCAAGGCTGACACTTGAGAATGCAGACTAGGCTAACAGAGTAAAACAAAAGACAGCCCACAGAATGGTTTTCACTAACTCCACATTTTACAGTGGGCTAATATTTGAAATATATAAAGAAATAAAAAAAATTAGACATCAACAAACTAAAAATGGAGCCAATTAAAACTTGGGTACAGATCTAAATAAAAAAAATTAACAAAGGAAAGGCAAATGTCCAAGAAACACTTAAAGAAATGTTTAATGTTATCAGCCCTCAGGAAAATGCAAATGAAAATGACTGAGATTACATGTTGCACCTGTCAGAATGGCTAAGATCAAAAACACAAGAGGTAACTTATGCTGGTGTGAATGTGGAAAAAAGAGTAAACTCCTCCACTGCTGGTGGGAGTGCGAACTTGTATAGTCACTTTAGAAATCAGTATGGTAGTTTCTCTGAAAACTGGGAGACAATCTCAAGACCTAGCTCACCACTACTGGCGTATACTTGAAAGGATGTTTCATCCTATCACAAGAACACTTGCTCAATTATGTTTATAGCAGCTTTATTAATAATAGCCAGAAACTGAAAACAATCTGTATGTTCTTCAATAAAAGAGTAGATAAAGAAAATGTGGTACATTTACACAATGTAGTATTACTCTGCTCAGCTGTTAAATACAATGACATCATAAAAGTTTTCAGGAAAATGGATGAAACTAGAAAAAAATTATTCTTACTGAGGTAACCTAAACTCAGAAAGATAAACATGATATATATCCACTTACAAGTGGATATTAGCTGTAAAATAAAAGATAATCGTACTATAGTCCACAAATCCAGAGAAGATAATTAACACAGAAGTCATAAAGGGATAAGCGGGATCTCCTTGGCAAGGGGAGTGGGTGAACTGGGGGAGGGGGAGAAAGGGATTGGGAAAAGGAGGGATAAAGTGGTAGGATGTATAAATGATGTGAAAAATTACTGAAATTGGGGGGAGATTTCAGGACAAGGTGAAAACCCAGTAGAAGGGACACTCTGTGGAATCTACAAGGGTAACACTAGAAAATACTTCTGATAATCGGTAACATGGAGACTAAACAGGTCATTGTCTGTAACCAGGCAAATGCCTCTAGTGAAGGGATTGGGACAACAACCCAGCCACAAAACCTTTGACCTGCACTGTATTCTGCCTCCAGAGTGTTCTGTTATAGTACCAAATTATGCCAAGTTTGGTTGATGTCCATGGAAGGTCCATTCATTTCTGAGGGGAGATACAGGAAGGGTGAATATGGGGAAGAAGGAAAATAGGGGGAAGAGACTGAGAGGAGGGGAGAGAGAGAGAACTGTGATTGGGGTGTAATATATGAAAAAAGATTAAAAAGAGAAAAATGAAAGAATCATTTGTCTCAAATATGTAGGGAACCTAATGATTTTTTTCCAATAGGATGCTATCTTTCTAGTTCCAAGATTTAATGTGAGAATCTAGGAAGGTCAACGGTGTAAATGGAGAAAGCATGAGAGAATATGTCATGGACAGCTAAGAAGAAACTACAAAATAAGAATATAGACGACATTAATAGTAATAACTTCAAAATTATTTCCATACATTCCACTGTATTCTTATAAATACAATGATTATTTAGGGTTGTACTTGTATTCATTTCTTAAAATTATTTTACAGCCTTTTCTGTATGTGGTTATGAGTTTTAGTATGTGTGTTTGTGTTTATATGAGTAGGTATATGAAGAGTGATGAAAAAGTAATCTAATCCCTGGAGCTGAAGTTACAGGTCTGTGAACATTCCAATGTGGGAATGAAATTTGGGTCCTCTGTAGTTTCTTACCTCTGACTCATGTCTTCTGCTATACTTTTTTTTTTTAAATAGGTATTATATAATTTCTTTTTAAATAGCTCATGAGTCATTAAAAGTCAGCAATAAAACTAAAATTGATTTTAAACTATTTCAAAACACTTTTCTTATATAAACTTTTAAGTGAAGTGTCTTGTGGAGAATATTTATATATTCCTATTTAGCGAAAGATGTGGTCAGCTCCACTTTTCATTTATTAAGAGGAAATAGCAGTAGGAACTTGAGCTGCTGGATATTTGTTTTCTGACCTCCTATGGCTTAATACATCTGGTTTGAACAAAATGAAGTTTTTACTTTTTACCTCACTAACTGACTCATATATGCAGGTACTGAACTTGTAGGGAGTACACTTTCCTCAGTAAAGCTTTTTCCTTAATAGAGAGCATGAATCTCAGCTCAGCACTACTAATGGGGACTAATGAATATCTAGAAACATGACTTTTAAATAATGAATGCCTCAGGAAAAACTCCAAGTGTTTGAATGACTTAGAACATATGCTTACCTTAGTGCACTCAGCTTACTTTTCTCTCCATCATAAATAAAGTCTCATTGACATTGTCCATAGTATTTTTTAATCTTACCATAGGGAGATGGTCTATGGTAAATGAAGTAGCCTCACAGCCATCATGCCAAGCCTTCTTAGAGGGGCCATCCACAGTCTTCTGGGTGGTAATGATGGCATTAACCATAGTCATGAGTCGCTCCACAATGCCAAAGTTGTCTCAATGATCTTGGTGCAGGAGCTGAGCAATTGGTGGTGGAGAAAATGGAGATAACCTTCCCATTAATAGCAAGTTTTCTGTTCCTAGCCTTAATTGTGTCATGGAACTTGTTGCCATGGGTACAGTCACACTGTGGGATATAAACCAAGTTGAAGTTGAAGTCATTTAAGGAGTCTGTGATGGCATCTTAGTTAGGGTTTCTATTGATGTGAAGACACCATAACCACAGGAACTATTACAAAGAAAACATTTAATTGAGGTAGCAGTTAGTCCATTATCATCAAAGTGGTAAGCATGGCAGGATGACTTTGATATGTAGGCAACAGAAAGTAAATTGGGATTTCTACATCTTGCAAACAAGATGTAGTCTGAGTGTCACACAGAGTGAAGGTTAAGCAAAAGAGACCTCAAAGCCCACCCTCACAGTGACATACTTCCTCTAACAAGGCCACATCTATCTCAACAAGGCCACACCTTCTAATACTGCCACTCCCTTTGTGGGGGTCATTTTATTTCAAATCACATATATTGCAACAATAACATTTTGCCAGAGTTGAATGAAGTCCTGGTAACCAGGTACCCAATAGGACCAAAGTTGTTCACTTTAATCTTCATCATCCTATCTCAGGGACAATGCTGGCACTACACTAAAAGATCCTATTTCTGGAATATGGAGAAGCAGAGAGCCATGTTTGTTCATTAATGATCAATTTGACATATAAGGAAATGATTATTAGCTATTTTTTAAAAAGATTAAACTTTGCAATGCAGCTCTTGCTCCTATCACACTCATTTACTACTTAGCTAACAGTGACCTTGAACTCATGACAATTCTCCTGCATCAGCATCTTGGAAGTTTGAATTATAATCTTGCACCATCAAATTCCAAGTGGTATTATCCCACTTTATTAAAGAGGTAAAACTGAAGCTAATATTTTACAAAGGTAACAAAGGTAGCGGTAAAAAATAGATTATGTGTCTGTCAACAGGAAGCTTGGGAAATCCAAGGACAATATCATATCCTGTGAGATAACAATGTATTTAAGACTCAGATAGCAAAGTTAACTCACAACTTCATCTCAAACTATATATTTTCCTAAAAATATTTCTTTTTCCTTTTCCATCTGGAGGTGAGAAACAGATGGAAGAAGGAGAGGTGTAAGGATTGAGAACTCAGAGGAGTTTCTTTGGTTTGGTAAATGGTCCTCCTTGGAAGAGTGATAAAATGAGCCTCTGTTTTTAGTAGACAAAAAGGATTCATTCTCAGGGGAAACAATTAAGTGTACTTACCACTTGCCTATTCCATTTGAATCTGTCCTCTTCTTTCCCAGCTTGGCAAAGAATGATCACTTGTCTCTTGTTGCCGTTCCAGTTTCTGAGCATAGATGCACCTTGTTTTCTTTCCCCTCAAATAACTACCACTCCTGCATCAGCCCTGGATATTAATAGTTCAAAATAATTTCAAAAGTAAGTAAATGTACCAAGCACATTAGGCTTAGTTGAATGCACCCAGATAAGAAACATGGCATTCTTTTTTTACCTCTTTGCTAAAATAGTTTGACAATTTGTCTTTAGATAATAACAATAGAAACATTGTGTTCTCTTTTTCCTCTTTCTCTTCCATTTCCTCCTCTTTTCTCTTAGTCCTTTGTTTCTTTTTCCTATTTCCTCTCTCAGTAGGGTCTTTCTTCCTTCCAAATAGTCAATTGTTCCCTTGTTTCTATCTTCAACTCTCATACATGTACTTGTGTGTGTGTGTTTGTGTTTGTGTGTGTGTGTGTGTGTTTTTCCATCCCAGACCCCCAGAAGAATAGAAGGGGTTTAAGAAGCCCTACTCTCCTCTTTTGAATGTCATCAGTAAAGTTCACTATACACACACACACACACACACACACACACACACACACACACACACACACAGGTAATTTGATGGTGTCTTAAAGAAATGTAAAGAAAACTACATATATTATTGTAGGTTTTCTTATGACATAAATATATGATAGGGCACCTATAAGATGGCTATGTGTGCCTGAGAACCTGAGATTTATCTTAGAACCCAATCATAGACCAAGAACAAACTCCCATAAATTGTCTTCTAAGCTTTACATGTATTCCTTATACACACACCTTCATTCATAGATATATCACACAGAAAAGCATGCTCATACACATACAAAATTAATAATAATAGTAATAATAATAAATTTTAATGTAATTATTTGTCACAAAATGTTCAAAATAACAAGAGGCTGTAGCTTTAAAATTTCAGAAAAATGGGAGACGGGGTAGAGTGGATAATGATGGCTGAGGACCTAGAAAAGGGGAGGCCAATATTCCAGGCTATTTCCTAGCCCATATCCCAGCAATGATGAGTGCCTGCAAGATTATTCACAAAAGCCCAGACAATGGAATCCCCAGAAGGCCTGTGTGAGTCTGAATAAACAGTGATTCTTTGAAAATGGTGGAGAAAGAAACACCTAGGCTCTGGGGCTGAGTCAAATGCTCCCCACCCCCAGTCTTCTGAAATCTTTTTCTCAAGAGGTCTTGTTATCTCTTGGGGTCCTGTTTCAGTCTCTTAATCTCTGTTTTATTTGCTGCCTCAAGGATGGTGGCCCATTTTTCTGTGTGTGAGTCACATTCCCAGAGTAAGATCTGATAAGAAATTATAAACAAAGAAGTTTGATCAGGGTCAGAGCAAAGTCCACTGCTTTTCAAGGAAATAGAACCCAATAATCAAGATTCAAATAGCATCCAGCTGCAATTACTAGTAATTAAAATATAATAACACATCTTTTCATGTAGTCCTGGCCTTGTTGACCTAATGGCTCGCAGCATAAGTGAAGTCTAGGTTTAAAAAGAAAAAAAGATATTGTGAACAGGAAAACAGTTCAGGCAGTTTTAGGGCAGAGACCTCAAAAATGAGTATTCCTGCCTCTTGTCCTTATTCAGATGTCAAAAATACTCCAGGTGGTAGAGACAGTTTTTTCCCTGCCAGGAGGCCAGTTGGAGTGTGAGCTTTCACTCTGGTCCATTGTTTATCTTTTCTTTAGCACCTATGTAAAAACAGATGCTTGGGAGATGTGAGAGAGGATGTAGTACAAATCCCAGTCCAGATACCATTATCATGAAGAGGTACATTAATATTGTGTTTGCAATGTCTGGACTAAACAGCCTAACACCCCCAGCCATGTTTCAATACAGTGAAGCCTTTTTAATCCCAGACAGCAGCTTTGGGAGGGAATGCACTGTGGAACCTGTTCTTGCTCTGCAGAAGTTCCCATGCCTTCCTTCTAGTATAAGTTGTCACTTAGGAACTGAGAACAAACATTTCCTCCCAAAGCTCACCTCCCTGCTAACTCTGAAATACATTCTTCAGTTTAGCCCAACAAAGAACCCAGAAGTTTCCAGCCTGTAGAAGTTTTGGTAAGCATTCTGTTGAGGACCCCAGGTCTAGAGTTATTTCTTCCCTAATACAAGAAGACTTTTCTTGCTTCAAATTTGTCCCTGCTTTCTCCCCTCTTACCAATAGATCTCCCAGTCTTCCTAGTCAGGCCTTGACTATGTTGTGCCTCTGAAATGCTCTGGACTGTATCAATGCAAGGTGGACTTCCCTGGAGGAGATTTAATTCTGCAATAGAACTTGATGTGGATCCTTTGTTTCCTATTGTGTTCCTTCCTCTTCCTTCCCTCTCTCTTAACTTGAGAAGCAGATTTGTTCTAGGCTGTGTGTTTCTGTATGCTGTGTGAATGCAATTAGTAACTAGTATTTTCATTTCAGAGTTTTGGTGCTATACCATCATAAACACCTTGGAAGATGACAGCATTGAATCTGTGAAACTCCCAGAAGTTCTCTTTCTGTCATGGTTATGTGAAAACCAAGGCTAGCTAGAAGGAGAAGATGCTGATCTTCCATAGAAGAACAGAAAGGATGCTGAGGATGAGGTTGTCTGTGAAGGTGAGGGTGAAAGTGTTTCTATGTGGGGGGGATCCAGAATAAAATTCAGAAATAAATGTGCAGCAAGCAAGGAGCTGGCTGGTGAGGCGGGGGTGGGGTGGGGGGGTGCAGAACTGCAGGACTCAAGCCAGAGGGAGAGATCAGCTGATCATATTAGCAGCCTGTCCTAACTCTGTTTCCTCCAATTCCCATCTGTTTCAGTTCTGTCCTACCTTGTCCTTCATGTTTTCTACTTTTCCAGCTCTGGTTAGGTCCTGTGAAGTAAACAACATACATAAGATGTGGTGTGTAGACTTGGTTACTCTTAATAATAATAATAGTAATAGTAGTAATAATAATAATAATAATAATAGTAATAAAATTTAGAGTTCCACTCAACTGTATGGCTAGAAGTCAGCCACACAACAAGCTTCAGTCTTCTCGACCATCCTTTAGGTTCATCCTCACCAACACTTGTTCACACTTTGACCTTGAACTCTAGAGCTAATTCTTCTCAACTTATGGATGTTAAGGTCAGAACTGTGCTCTGGCCATAACAATTCAGTCTCATCCAACTATCCTCAATGAGCCAATTAAAAGATCCAAATTTTCCTGAAGAACAGAAACAGATTTACTCAGTAAGGTATATTGGGAAGAGATTTAGTGGCTATCTTCCAAGTCCATTTTGGGGGGTACTGAAACAGATATGATATTTAAGTGGAGGGACAGAGTAATGCATCTAGTTAAGCAGTCTTGGTTAAGATGTGCCCCCATAATTTTTTATGGCTATAGTCTCTGCAAGGAGGTATGACAAATTACAAAGTATCTCAGGACAAGATCCTTCATGGTCTGGCCAACACTTTAGCCTTTCTCTTCTGGAAATATGAGATTCCAGTTTCTTAGTGTCCACCATTTCAGTAGTATAATCACCAAAGTGAAGGATAAAATAGCCTCATCATACCTGTCAACCAATTCACCAAAACTAATGTTACCTTCTTAACAACTACTCTATAAACCTTCCTACATTGCCCACTGCATTTTACAGCCTCCCTTTCCTGTTAGCACACACAACACTGAAATTTATTTGCACAATTACATGTTGTCATATCTCCCCTGAATATAAGCCTTCCCAATGGTTGCCCTGGGCATATGTGCAGAAGTAAATAAATACATTTGTTAAGAAGAAGGAAGTACTCTGTCAGAAATAATAATCCAAGAGCACCCAGGACATAACTTTGGGCTTAGGGGAGAGTCCCTTATTGAGATGCTTACACCTTAAGAATAACAGGGGTTCATTTCAGGGTGTGGAAGACATTCAGAAAATCCCTGGCAGGAGGAAGCTAACTGAAAATAAGAGTATAACAATTTGTTCCATCAATATGTCAATCCTCACCTAAATGCAGGAAGGATTTAAATATTTTCTGCAAAGGGACATTCAAAATGTGTGTTTGGTCACACCTTTCCAAATGCATCTCACACTTTTTTGGTTGCCACAGACAGTATCATTTTCTACCTGGATAACCAAGACAAACCTTGGAGGTCTCCTTTGCTTTGGTCACTGCCAACTCTCCCAGCAAAATGGATAAATCGATCCAGAAAGATGGCTCAAGGCACCTGACACTCAGTCTGATAACGTAAGATCAACACTCAGGATCCACATTATGAAAGGTTGCAAGTTGACTTCCAGCCTCTATATATGCTCTTTTGTGTATGTTTGATCACAAGCATACACATACACACATGCCTGCACACACATACAAATAATAAATAATCACAAGCATCATAAATATGAGCATCTTTTGTAACCATCTCTAGGACTATTATCCTGATCCATACTAACATGGCTATAAAGCTGCACCTAACCATTTAGTATGTGTCTATTCTCCACTTAGACTATTTCCATTCTTAAGAGATGAACTGTGGATGATCTTGAAAATAATTAAAGTGTATCACCCCATTCTCCTTTCCTTTGTCTATGAATCACAATCAGGAAAAAGAAGTGAACAAATAACCTGTCTGAGTCAGTTTTCCTGCTTTAAACTCTAAATCTACCTTACACACCTTTACTGCATATCTACTGCAGGCTATCAACCATGATGTAAGATTTGTTTTCATCTCTGTAAACTGACACATTCAAATCCTTTGCCATAATATGCCCTATTTCTTATTTTACACTACTTGAGATATTTTTCAGGTCTTAATGTGACTTCTTCAATGAAGCCTTCCTAGAGCTATTTTCTTTTTATTATTATTATTATTTATTAATTTGTAAAATGAAGTCTTTTTTACCAATGTATTCACTTGCTCCCACTCCCTTCCCTCCTCCCAATCCCTCCCTGTCAGGCTTCAGATTCCCCCTCGCCTTTTCCTCATTCCCTTCACAAAATGGGCAAGAAGTCTGAAGGTGGGTCAGCTCAGCATGGCGCTTCCACTCCACGCAAGTCTGATGTCCTCATCCTGCTAGTCATGAAACTATTTTTTATTGACAAGTAATCTCTTCCCAGTTTCTCTCTATGGACTTGCCCATTTCTTGGTCTATCCCCAAGCTCATAAAGAAGGCTTAGGTCACATGATAAAGTCTGATAGATGAGGGTAGCAGGTCAGGATGAAGGCTGATAAATGAGGGCAGCAGGTTTCTAAGCTGTTTTCTAGGCCCCTTCAGGTAATCTTCCACATGTTTTTCTCTCTTCACTCATTTTCTTTTATTATCTTCTTTTTTAATTGTTTTGGAAAATCAATATCAAACTTTATATAAAAAAGCAAAACAGGGGGCTGGAGAGATGGCTCAGTGGTTAAGAGCACCTTCTGCTCTTCCAGAGGACCCGGGTTCAATTCCCAGCACCCACATGGCAGCTAACAACTGTCTGTAGTTCCAGTTCCAGGCAAACACCAAGGCAAATAAATAAATAAATAAATAAATAAAGTAAAGAAAAAAATTATTTTAAAAAAAGCAAAACATTCAGGATCACTAAAAAAACCCAATACAGTAATAAAACTTCTCTTTTCTCTAAAATACATTAAACATAAAAAATAAATTCTAAAGCTCCTCAAGCCAAAATAGGCTCAGCTACAAATGTAGAAAGCACAGTAGGTCACAGTTAATGCCCACGGATGCACTATGGCCAACAGAAATTTGTGCTAAGCAACCCTTCTACAGACGAATCAGAAGGGTTTTTTTTTGGTTTGTGTGTGTGTGTGTGTCTTAAATCACTTTATTCGCACATCATCTTTCAATGAAATAAGAATGTCTTTGCTTAAAGTCCACTAATGAATAAGTATATCCCCTCCATATCCTTCTGGGTTTGTGAGACCTTGCTCAGGAGGATATTCTCCAAATCAATCCATTTGCCTGTGAATTTTAGTATATCATTTTTATCTTACTGCTGAGTAGTACTCCATTGTGTAGATGTACCACAGTTTGTTAATCCATTCTTCAGTTGAGGGACATCTAGGTTGTTTCCAGGTTCTTGCTATTACAAATAATGCTGCTATGAACATAGTTGAGCTAATACCTTTGGAGTGTGAATGTGCCTCTTTAGGGTATACAGCCAGAAGTGGTATTGCTGGGTCCTTGGGGAGATTGATTCTCAATT
>PVIH01031632.1:0-10567 GCA_004025045.1 Sigmodon hispidus | reverse complement strand
CCAGCAATACCACTTCTGGGTGTATACCCTAAAGAGGCACATTCACACTCCAAAGGTATTAACTCAACTATGTTCATAGCAGCATTATTTGTAATAGCAAGAACCTGGAAACAACCTAGATGTCCCTCAACTGAAGAATGGATTAACAAACTGTGGTACATCTACACAATGGAATACTACTCAGCAGTAAGAAAAAAATGATATCCTAAAATGTGTGTATATTTAAAGCCTAAAGATTTGTTATGTATGTGCATTGTGATATTATTACAACCATTGAATTAATTAAAACAACTATTTACTTACTAATGCTATATTACCTGCATTTTTGTAAGAAAGCCTAAGATCTGTTTCATCAGATTTCAAGTTCACATCATTGTTAAATAAAGCTACTATATTGCACATTAGCTATCCAGAATCCACTAACAGTATTCTTGAATGCTAAAACAGAAACCTCACTTTTTTTCTGAATACTAGTATCCTTTGCTATTTTTCCCTAATATTTTCTCAAATTCTACCTCTGGTAAAATACATACTATCTATTCTACTACTTTCAACATTTTAGATCTTATATATACATATGAACATAAAGTTTTACCTTTTATTGTCTGACTTATTTCATATAACATCTCCCAGACTTATAGTATTCCATTATATACATTATATATGAAAGATACACATACAGACTACATATAATACAAATAGGTTTATGACTATATTATCATATATGTGATATACAATTCATATTTTAAAAAAGGAATATTTATTTTTTAATTTTTATTCATTTAACCAGATTTTATCTATCTATTCATCTTTTGGCTGAGACCTTGTCTGCTCTCTGTCTCTGTTTTAGATGTTGTGAAGGATGCTATAATAGTCATGGGAATGTAATTTCTGTAAAATACTGATCTCTTTCTTTTTAATTTATATTCAAGAGTGGATGTTTGAGCATGTGCTTGTCCTATCTATAAGATTTTAAATAGGTCTTAACTATTCTTATGAATCCAGGCATACTTATGTTTCCGGCACTATTCTTCTACCTTCTTATTAAAGAATAGTAATTCTCTGGAAATTCTCATCTCTTGTTTTACATCCCAAAAGTGTGTAGCAATGTTTCTCACTACAAGCTTGATTCATAGGCCTTTTCTTATTAGTGATGGTTGATAATTTTATGCCTTTATTGGCAAAATGTTTTCTTCAATTCTTTGCCAAATTTTTATTTGGGCTAATCTTTATTTTGTAATACATTTGCTTTTTGCTATGAGTTACTCATGTATTTGAGATATTAATATTTCATCACATATAGGTTTATAATTATGTTCTTTCATTCCACAGGCTGCATTTTAATTTTGTTGATGGTGTTCTTGGCTGTATAGATGATTTTCAGTTAGATGTAATCTCTCTCTCTCTCTCTCTCTCTCTCCCTCTCTCTCTCTCTTTTTCTTTTACACTTGTTACACACTTTAGGTAAGATTTTAATAATCATATAAACACCAATATGAAAAAGTTTTCTCTTTGATTTTTTTGTGCAATCTTAACTTGTATTTGATTATTGTATTCATATTTAGAAAATTATCAAATGAGACAAGGGTTTTATTGGACTCCTTTGTATTCATATGTCAATATTGCCATACAATTTTGGTGTATTTACTGAAGATTATATTTGTATCAGTTTATTTCTGGGCATTATATTTGTTCTATTGTTTTATTTGTCACTTATATGTCAAACTGGTATTATTCTCATTATTATAGCATTAGTATAGAGTCTGGAAAATGGAGGCATAATGCACATGATTTTGTATACCTTGCTCAAGATCACTTTTTGTTATTTGAGGACCATTTCCCCTATGAGTTCATAATTTCATTTGATTATTTTTCTAATATTTAGGAAAGTGACATTAATCTTGATAGAAACTACACTGAGTCTCTAAAATTTTTTGGTAAACATTATTTCCATTATATTATTGCAAATTGTGAACATAAACTGCATTTCATTTATTTTTATCTTCAGCCTTTTTATTAGTGTTTAGGATATCTAGTACCTTTATTCTTTACCTTAAGAAAGCTTATTCCTAACCAATTATTTTTAAAGCTATTGCAAATGGATATTTTCATAGTTTCTTTTAGTAAAGTTTATTAATATATAAAATATCTGTGTACTAATTTGAATTCCATAACTTAAATTAATTTAGTATTTCTATGTAGTTTTTGAGATCATTAAGACTATCGAGTATCAGGTAATATGCTATAAGTTTGTGTATTAGCATTTGACATTTAAGCATTTTGCTATTCTGTTAATGTATTCTTCACCTTCAAGATTTATGTGTTAACAGAGGCTCAAAGGAGTCAAAGAAGTTTTTCCTAGGTCTTTAGAATATTGCCTTACATGGACAGAAGTTAAAGGGCTCTTAGGCAAAACAATTACAAACAGAAAAGTGAGAGGAAGAGCATGATAAAACTAAGTTTTCTATAAAGATAAAATTTGATGCAGTTTGATTAAATGTTCATTGATCTATTTGAATGACATAACATAGCAGAAGCAGTTTTGTATGAGGAAGGAAACTGAGTTTCTCTTTGTTCTCTGTAATTATAAGGGGCTGAGAAGTTATTACCATCCCATATGATACCATTTCACCACTTACTGATGAATGGGCACAAAGAAGGTATTAAAGTAGGAATACTGGTAGAAGAAATCAGCCATTCTACCATTGACAGTGTAATTCTTTTTCCATATTGCATTTACCACTCCATAAAATCTCCATGTATGTAACTAAACAACTGAGTTGATAGCTTCCTGCTTTCTTTGATCATGTGGTTTTAGAATAAGACCCCACATAAGTCATTAAGTTTTATTGATATATAAATGATGTGCTGGCTTTCACATAGTCATTCTGAACACCTGCCAGGAATTTAATCTTTTTCAGTTCTTAGGTAAGACAAAACGCATGTCATAATTATATATTTTTGTTTCATTGACTTTGTGATAATTTCTAGGTAAATAAGAGTGAGCAAAAGAGATGTTGTTTCTTGACTTGTCCACATACAGAGAGTCAAGGAAGAAAAAAATGCTAAGTATTCATTCTCTTTGTCCTATTCAATAAGGTCAAATCATAAAAGCATTGATGCACTTAATTACTGATGTTATTACATAATCTAAAATATTTAGCTTACTCAGTCTCAACACTAAAAAAATACAGTGGCTATGACGGTTTTTTCTTCATTGATCTTTTTAGGGAGAAGTGTATATAACCTACCTGTTTAGCAGAGACAATGGTAACAAGTCTCTCTTCTCGACATTGCTTGAATGAAACCCTTTTTTGAGTCCCCGGGGCTCATGAAAGTTCAATGGGCTAATAGGCAATCCCATCTGAACCTTGGCAGACCTTCCTAGTAAACCTCAGGGGTTACAGTATTTGTAATTCAACCCCAAAAGCATTTATGAACAGCAATAGTGAAAGTGCTTGCCTGTGGCATATTGCCAAGACCCTATTAGAAGTCTCTCAGAAGTGTCTGGCAGCAGATAGAAAGGCTGCAAAAGGACGATTATAGTCTGTCAATTGAATAATCTACACATGGAGTATGCATTTAGTTTTCTTGATTGCAAATGTAAATTCAAATGACCCTAAATATAGACTCTCTGGCAAATACCATCTATGTATGTGAGATAAATGCTGAAAAGACACTGAGGATGCTTATAATCATCTTAGCTCTTCTGGCCTACAAGTATTAGCTTCAGAGAGAAGAATATTTCTGCCAAGAGGCATGAGAAACTGCGCAGTGAACTAGAAACTAATACTTCCTCCGGTCATTTTGGTCTATTGATATCATTGAGTCAACTAGGTTAGAAAGAAATTATAGTGCTAGGAATAATAATTGGCTCAAAATGTTCAGTATTGGCAGTAAAAAGAATGATTCTCCACAGTTTGTCTAGAGTGCAGAAGAAAATATAACTATCTTTTGGTGCTACACTGTGCTGTAATCAAGGTAAAAAACAAAACAAAACCAAGAACCAATCCAAGCATAGTATAAATGCCCCAGACCATCCATGAATGAAGATTAGATTTCCCTTTCCACTAAAGAACAGAGATCTGAGAAAATGCTTAAAGAATGTGCAATAGTATGGTTAAAGAATATGTAGAATAAGATGTTTATAAATACTAAAAGCTGCAAAAATACTATAGTTAAAGAAATGAGAATTGTAATTCATGCTTTAAGCTATGTTATTAAGGATATATTTTGTGCATTTACAACACATATTAAGCCCATATTTATGATTTGCCCTATATATTTTCTCTTAAGGATTAATTATTATTTCTTATATAGGTTTACTTGTGTGACTTGGTATGTTTACATGTTTATGCAGATATCGGTGGAGTCTAAAAAAGGGCATTGGGTGCTTTGCAGGCGGAATTCCAGAAAGTTGTGAGCTGTCCTCCATCAGTTTTGTGAACTGAACTCTAGTCTTCTAAAAGAGCAGTTCTCTAAATTGCTGAGCTCTCTTCTGTTTTCCATTTATTTTTTTACCATGCAATATATTCTCATTGAGATTAAATAAGTACCTACATTTTGTTAAGTGTGTATTATCATGTTTAAGTTATTTAAGAGTAAGGATTTCTTGTATGAAAATTGTCATCTGTTTTAAAGGAACTGTAGTGTATTTTCAGTTGTATGTAGGGCAGATATATTACATGACATTACTTTATATTGTTTTAATTCAGTTTTATGCTTGAAATAATTGCATTTATGTGTTACATTGAGTGGATAAAGTTGTAGTGAGTTACATTGGACACAACAAATAATTATATAATACTACATTGACATGTTGGTGTAGCTAGAAGTTTTTCTGTCCTGTTTGGGTCCCTTGGTACAGACAAAGCTCTCCCACTTGTGGTCCTGTAGCTGCTTATAAAACAATTACTCTGAAGCTAATATTAATTACAAACTGGCCTATAGCTCAGGTTCATTACCAACTACCTGTTATAACTTTAAGTGAATTCATTTTTATTAATCTATGTATTATCATATGGTTCCATGGCTTTACCTGTGTCCCATTACACCTTGCTTTCTGGGCAGCAGCCTGCAGCATCTCCTTATTTCTGCCCTTCTTTTTGGATTTTCCACTTACCTCTAAGCCAACTTTCCATAAGCCAAAATAGTTTCTTTAGTAACCAATGGTAATAAAGCATATTCACATCAAACAAAAAGACATCTTACAACACGTCCACATTTCTGTCTAATTAAAAAGGAAGATTTCAATTTTAACATAGTAAAATTGCATATAAGAAAACAGTTATCAAACAAGAATTAGAGTTACAAAATTGAGTTGGTTTGCATGTAGCAAAATTAAAATATTCTAACATCTATTCTATTTTTGAGTCTAAGGTTTTATATCTAAATATTATAATTAAGGATAACTATAATTTTTAACTAGTCTTCAACTCTGTCAAAGAACACAGAAAGATTTAATAGTACCTATATAAACAAAAAGTACATTGTTGGCAACTTCCAAAATTCTAGAAATGATAGATGCATCTGGTTTTCTGGATGCTTACTAAAAGTTCCATTGTAATGTTGGGATGTCTATCTTGAGCCAAGAGGCATAGAGTTTCTGGCATATCTTTCAGTGAAGCAGGAAATTGGAAGGACTATTTCACCATTCTGGCAGCGTTCATTAGCTTCTCCTCCATGTGTCCTAAAAAACCTGAAGGCCCATTCAGCTTGTTCTGCAAAGTTCAGTGGTCATATTCCTATGGCTCCTGCATGTCCAGCTTATACAGCATAAACTATCAACTATCAATCAGTCAGAGGCAAGAACATTTTTCCACCCAGTGGCTAAATTTTGCCACAAAGAAAGTAAACTCTTTATGCAGTTTCTTCAATTCCTATCATATTCTTGAAGTAGATTAGTACTGCCAGGAGCAGACCTGTCTTGCTGTTGAGAAAATTCTACGTTTTAAAAATATTTTAATTGCCATATTCTGTAGGTCTTTGAAGTGATTGAAGAGTATTTATCTAAATGAAGTATATATCTTTGTATATCTAAAACATAACTAACATGACTGTAAGTTTGATTATCATAGATGATTAACTATTAAGCTGTTTTTCTAAACTTACATCACAATTTTAAAAGAACTGAGTAAACATATCTTAAGCAAAAGTAGAAATATACAAATAGTATGACAAAATTAACTTTAAATTTGTATCAATTAACTAAAATCCATATCAATGTAAGGTATTTTGAGATAAATAGTTGTTTTTGGATCAAACTAGATGCAATAATTTATCTTTTTATTATTTCTATGACATATTCTACTTTTTTCTAGAAAAAAAATGAATATGACCACTAACTATGACCATAGCCATCAATAATGAAAACAAATATTTATGAACAATATTTTGGAAATTTGAGCATAGCTTTGCATTTGATTGGGGACACTGACAATCTTATGGAAGTCCTGACAAAATGTAAAATTATGATTAGATCTTGGCTGTAGTAGACTTTGAGGCTGCAAAATCTCAGCCAGTTGCCTTTGGGGGTCTTGGCCAGTCCGACCATATTAGTCTGGGAGCAACTCATAGACTCTCATCTTCTATGAAAACAAAAGTAGAACCTCTTTTCCAATGCAATATAATCTTAGATTCAAATTTCAAAATCAAAATACCATTAAAAATATATGTGGTAGGTAGTTTAACTTAGTAGCCTTACAATCAAATGCCTTTTCTCCACTAGCATATTGACAGGTAAAAATTTGAAAGAAAACACAATAATATGCATAATTCAGACTCTTTGTTTATATTTCAACCTTATGTGTGGCTTATTGTAGTTTTATAACTCCAGTCATTTTTTTAAAAGAACTTTTTCTACCCTTTTTTTTCTTTCCCAAGCTTATATAATTTTTACACACATTTTAATCTGTTTAAATGTTTTTTATCTGAATTTGTTTTATTTTGTATTTTCAATCATTTTTAGACTAGAACAGTTTTTAAATTGATAAATTCTGTGGTTAGGACCCTTTGCTGCTGATTCTACCATGCCCGGCTTTTCAACATGGCGGACGTTCCAATGAATCATATTTACCTCCCCAATTCTGGGAAGCAGTATTAAGTAGCATTGAGCTGTGTTTTAGAGCCTTTTACTAATAGTAAAAGACTTTTTTTTTCTGTATACTTTTATTATTATTATTATTATTAACAAAGAAGTCACGCTTTCTATCCGTGTATATCATTATTCAAGGTCCTTTCCCCCTCCCGCCACAACTTGAAATCAGAATGGCAATCCCTCCAGCACTTCTTTTATTGTTCAAGAAAGTTTTTGCCACCTTAGATTTTTATATGCTTCTTTTTTTTCTTTTTTTATTATTATGAATAAAGAAGTCACACTTTCTATCCTTGTATATCCTTATTCAAGGTCCCTTCCCCCTCCCACCACATCAGGTCATCCTCTCTTCTCCACATCTCCCCATCACACCCCCCCCCCAGATTTTTTTCTTTTTTTCTGTATACTTTTATTATTATTATTATTATTATTATTATTATGAACAAAGAAGTCACACTTTCTATCCGTGTATATCATGATTCAAGGTCCCTTCCCCCTCCCGCCACATCAGGTCATTTTTTCTTCTCTACAACTCGCCATCCCCTCCCTGGGCAGGCAGCAGACAATCCCGTGGTCTCACTGACCCAATATTGCTTAGTTCAGTCTCCACTCCTGGAAGATCCAGTTTTGTTTCCCCTCCCTCAAGAGTGAGTCAGGTGTTCCTTTAGGTGGAGTGGGATCCTGAGGGTCAGTCCAGGGTGTTTCTGATCCCTAGCTGTTCAGTGGTTATGGTTTGCAGCTTGGGCATCCTTGGCTTTTTTCTTGTTTGTTTAGAGACTTCTATATAAAGCTGAGAATTGTACTTCTAGGATCGGTGGTGAAGAATTGTTTTGGAATTTTAATGGGAATTTCATTGACTGTAGATTGCTTTTGATAGAATGACTGTTTTTAAAACGTAATTATTTATTGACATTTTGGAAATTTACTTTATTTACCCCAATCCCACTAACCTCCAAGTCTATACATACCCACTCCTCACCTCTGTACTATGCCCTTAAGTTTATTAAAATAAAACATAAAAAATCTTTTCTTCATATCTTGGCCTCCAATAATCACACAAAGGCTTATATTAATTATAATTACTTTCTCTATTTCCAACACTTCATTTATCTTGTCGCATCAGGAGCTATAGTTTGTCACAAAGTATACCTTCTTGTCCAATCAACTCCACCCACAACAATTTTAATTGCAATGAGTCATTTGCCTGGTTCAAAGCCTCCATTATCACTGGAATCTCAGAGAATCTCTTGAATATCCTGCTGTTGCCCTAAGTCATGAAGATCCTGTGGTTGTCTTTCTGCAAGACAAGTCACTTCACATACTACAGAAAGTTTTATATTGGGTTGTTCTTAGGATGAGGCAATCGAACCTAGCATGTGTGCCTGGGAGGTAGCTGGTTTGATGGTCAGGCCACTTTTAATGTTTTGTTTTGTTTTGTTTTTAATGAGTGTTTCTTCTTTACTACTTTCTGTTTAAATTATCTGGTCTTGATTTAATGTTTATAAATGGTACTGAGAAAATTATAATTTTGTGTAGATTTTCTAACTTTTTTGAATACAAGGTTATTATGTATTTCCTCATGATTCTCTGAATTTCCTTGGTATCTGTTGTCATGCCCCACTTTTTATTTCTGAATCATTTTTTTCTCATTGATTTCTTGTATTATTTTCATTGTTTTCATTTCATTGATTTGAGGACTATGTTTGATTTTTGTTCTTGACATTTACTCCTTCTGGGTATTATATCTGTAGACAAACTTCCTCATTGGGACCACCAGTTTCCAAATAAAGACATGGAGCCTTATAAATTATGAAATTCAGGCCTTTGCTTAGGCTTGATCCACTAGCTTTTATAACTTAAATTAATCCATTTATTTTAATTTACATGCTGCCATGTAGCTTGTGGATTTTACCTCTCTTCCTACATATCCTGCTTCCTCTGCATCTGGCTGGTGACACTCGCTTCTTCTCCATGTTCTCTATGCTCCCAGAAGTCCCACCTGCCCACTTCATGCCTAGCTATTTGCCATTCAAGTCTTTATTAAACCAATCACAGTGACACATTTTCACACAGTGTAAAGGACTATTCTGGAACATTTTCTTCTTTATGTTCTAGAACTTCCAGGTGTGCTGTTAAGTTGCTAGTATGAGATAGTTTCAAGTTTTTTTTTTTTTTCTTTTTAATGTAGGAAAGTAGTGCTTTGAACATCTCTCTTAGAACTGCTTTCATTGGGTCCTATAAATTTTGGTATGGTGTGTATTCATCTTTATTTAATTCTATAAAGCATTTTATTTCTTCCTTATTTCTGTCTTGATCCACTTTTTATTCATAGAGGGTGGTATAGTTTCCCTGCGTTTGTAAACTTATCGTTGTTTCTGTTCTTTTTGATATATCTTTACTTCAATGAGGTCATTTACTATGAAGGATGTTATTTGATTTTTGCATCTGTTAAGGTTTGCTTAGTATGTAAGTATGTGATCAGTTTTTGAGGCAGTTCTATAAGGTGCAAAGAAGACAGCAATTTATTTATTTATTTTTTTGTATGTTTGGGTGAAATATTCTGTAAATCTCTGTTAGGCACCTTTGCTTTGTAATATCTATTAGCTCCAGAAATTTTCTGTTTAGCTTTTGTTTAGGTGACTCATCTATTGCTGAGATTGGGGTATTAAAGCTTCCCACTAAGGTGTGAAAGGGTCAATATGTGATTTAAACTGTTGTAGTGTTTCTTTGACCAATTTTGGTCCCCTTTTGTTTGGAACACAGAGCAATTGCAATGCACTCTTGTTGGATTTTTCCTTTGATGAGTATATTGTGTCTTTCTGTCTCTTTTGATTAGTTTTTAGATTGAAGTCCATTTTGTTAGCCATTAAAAGAGTTACATCACATTGTTTCTTAGATCCATTTGCTTTTTCTCAACTCTTTACCCTGAGATAATATCTATTCTTGATATAGAAGTGTTTCTTAGGTGCATCAGAAGAGCAGATCCTATTTTGACTTTCATTTTATTAGTCTGTGTCTTTTTATTGAAGACTTGAAAACATTGAAAATGAGCAGTTAATCAGAATTTGAGTCATTTTGTTCCATGTTTATTGTTATTATTTTTTGCTACCAAAACTAGTAGTGATGTGTGTGTTTCTCTTCTTTTTGTTTTGTTGGTAGGAGATCTATTTACTTCCTGTGTATTTATATTGTAGTTAAACTCCTTGAATTAGGGTTTTTCTCCTTGAACCTTATATAGGACTGAATTTGCAGATTAAATATTATTTAAATTTGGATTTTTTGTGGAATATTTTATATTTTCTCTCCATGGTGATTAGAAGTTTTGCTGGGGGGCTGGAGAGATGGCTCAGTGGTTAAGAGCACTGTCTGCTCTTCCAGAGGACCCGGGTTCGATTCCCAGCACCCACATGGCAGCTAACAACTGTCTGTAGTTCCAGTTCCAGGCAAACACCAAGGCAAATAAATAAATAAATA
>PVIH01031631.1:0-10569 GCA_004025045.1 Sigmodon hispidus | reverse complement strand
AATCTAACAGGTGTTAGGTGGTATCTCAAAGTTGTTTTGATTTGCATTTCTCTGATGGCTAAAGATGAAGAGCACTTTTTCAGGTGCCTTTCAGCCATTCGTAGTTCCTCTGCTGAGAATTCCCTTTTTAGATCTGAACCCCATTTTTTGATAGGGTTATTCAAGGTTTTGGGATCTAAATTCTTGAGCTCTTTATATGGAATAAACACTTTCATTTCCATTTACTATTCCAGGGCACTCCTGCAGAAGAACATAGTTCTAATGTATCATGGTCTCGTTTCTGATTCACTACCATACTCTAGCAACAAATAAGGGTTTGACAATATTAGAAATGCAGTAAATTTTTGTTTAAAATGAATTAGCCCCTCCTGAATGTTGAGTGGAAATACAGTTAATTGTGCTACATGTGAGTTCTTGGAATACACAGCGTCGTTCAAAGCATTAGATCTCTCAACAGGTAGCTTAATATATTGGTAAGAGCTATGAAAAAAGTGCAGACAAGTCTTCAGGCTCTTAAATGATGCAGGTGCAAATTATTGTTTTGTGTGTAGACCTTGAGTCATTTGAGCAGCTTTGTAACCAGGGGGTCAAAGGTGTGGCAGAGTAAATTTATTTTTGTGACATAGCACTATACTTGTCATAACTCCACCACTGTGGGTTTCCTGCTGGCTTTGTGAGAAGATCTTTATTGGTCTGCTATTATGGAAGGAAATAGTAGTGACAGTTGTGCTTCCTGAGTTCTTCCAACCTAACCCTTTTGGGCCCATTCCTCTTCTAACTCTGACGGCGGTTCTGTACATTATCTGTTTTAGTCATTCCATATCATTGATGAGGACTGTGGGGTCTGAGAATTGTTTTTATTTTGTTTTTTATTATTTACAGTAGAATTTTAAAGTTTATAGCAGCAATAAAAATACATTAGAAAAAGCAGTGAGGTATGGTGGGAAAAGTTCGTGGTTGGTATAAAACATTGACTTGGTGAGTTTATCTTGGTCAACTCACAACCCACTTAGGGCCCCAGTATTCTCAAGTTAATATAGAATGTGTGTTTAAATGCTCTGCAGTTTTAAAGAAATGGTTCTTGATCTTTTCTCTTGGCTACATATGCTATTTTTTTCTGTCAGTAAGAAGTTCTTTGCTATGGTTTGACTAAGTGCTTCTAAAAGCTCACAAGGAAAAGGATTGCTCAGCAGTAACTGTAGTCAGCAGGTGATGGACAGTGGGACTTCTAAGAGGCAGAGTCTCTCAGAAAGAACTTAGGTCTCTCTGAAGGGAGAGCCTTGGACTCAGTCCCTGTTTTCTTTCAAGCTCCTTGGTCCCTGTGAAATAAATAGCTTCTTCTGCTGCATAATCTCATCATGACCTTGTTAATTTACTCCAGGCCCTAAGGCAATGAACCAATGGGTCATGGAGGATACCTCCAAATCTGTGAGCTCAGACAAACATTTTTTTAAGTTGAATATATGTCATATTTTTATAGTTACAAAGCTGATTTTATATATAATTGTTCTTTTTCCTACTCTCCCTTTCTTTCTATTTCTCCCTTTTGTTTGGACTGTTGCTGCAATTATGCTGCATTGTTGGTCAAATGGGACTTGGGGATAAAATGAGAGATAAAATAACAGAGCTAAAAGCTCCTTGGGGAATCACAGTCCATGGAGAGTTTCTCATGTTTTTTACTGTTGGGAGTTGTATGTTGTTGTGTTCAGTGTTCTTGTTGGATAGCTTGAGACCTCAAGTGGTATCTAGTGACTGTCTCATGACTTCCCCTAAACTTCCACTCCTCTCTTTCCCCCCTTCTTTTCTGGGCTTCCTCCCTGTTTTCAGTTACAAAGTCATATAATGAGCATTTAATGAAGCTGTTATCATGTGGACCACTATGGCTGTTATCTGTCTTATGCTCAGGGACCTATGAGGGTGAAGGCAGGAGGATACTATATAAACAGCAGAAGCATTAGCTAGCAAGTCCTAGGAAGTAAAATGTAAGGGAATTTGAACCAGTCAGTATGGACTTATGAGGAACCACACAAATACTATAGGAAATGTTTACTAAGGAGATATTTTAATTGAATCTAGATAATTTTGAAAAGCATTCTGGTGGTACATTGGTAACTCATTCACTACATGGGCCAGCATTGGACATCTTATTCATGCTCAAGATAAACTCACTCAGCGTATGATTCCACTTGAGTTACCTACATTGACCTGCTTCTCAATCTGCTCCACTGGCAAACATCTTTTGTACACTACTATCACACCCATGGTTCTACAGACTGCAATCTAAAACTTCATGGGTGGCAGGTTGCCATCTTTAGCACACTCAGATTTAGAAAAAGACAGATATGTAACTATTGTCTGTTCCAATACATGACAGATTTTGACTTCTCATCCATAGGCTAAAGTACTTTGGTAATCCATCTGAATGAAGAGCAAAACCCTGTTTTTTTCTGCTGTCCTGCTTTGAGGAACAAAATGATTGCTGCCCATCTGTGGCAAAGGCAAGATACAAATAATTGTGGAGTGATATCATCTAGTTTCCTGTCACTGGGATAGAGTACCTAAGAAGACGACTCATGGGAGGAGAAGTTGGTTATTTGAGACCTGCACTTTAAAGGTGTATTCATCGCAGTAGAAAAGCTATGGTGAGCAGAAGAGCTCAGTCTCCCAAGGTGGCTTGTTCATCATGAGAAAGCAGGAAGCACACATAGGTAGGATAGAATGAAGAAGGCCCAACTTCAGTGAACAGCTGGCCAGTCCTTAGATCCCAAAGGTTCTACAGTTTGTCAATTAGCTCTACCAGTTAGGGATACAAATGCTAACACATGGACATGTGAGATACATTTTATATTCAAACTACTATTCTGCTCCTGAACCCTATAAGGCCATGGCCATCTCATAGTACAGAATGCATTTAATCCAACATCAAAAGTTTCCATAGAACTCCAAAGTTAAAAGTTTCTACTGAGAGTCAAGAGAATTTCTAAGCTGTAAGATCCTATAATATAAATAAAACAAAACAGAAAACCAAGTATCTTTATGACATTTCTGTGAGAATAGGATGGTAGTTTGTGAACTGTATCAAGTCACCACCACCTCAGGATGCTTCTGCTCAATGGTCAATGTGGCTCCTTCTTTTATCCCTGGTGTTACTTTCTATTGTCTGTTCTCCTTCAAATATACTCCAGAAGTTTGAAATGGGACATTCCAGAAATAAATATTTGATAAGCAGTAAGGAAAAAAGTCATACATTTACAATTTATTTATTTTATTTTATTAAAAAATACTTT
Organism: Sigmodon hispidus; assembly: GCA_004025045.1. Taxonomy (NCBI): domain Eukaryota; kingdom Metazoa; phylum Chordata; class Mammalia; order Rodentia; family Cricetidae; genus Sigmodon; species Sigmodon hispidus. The sequence goes on along the minus strand of PVIH01031631.1, from coordinate 7,282 downwards.
TTTGTATCCACCACTGCTTTCCCTCCTGCACCTTCTCCCAGTCCTCCCCAGCATCTCCTCTACCTCCTCACCCCACCTTCTATTCACTCCCCAGAGAGGGCAAGGAATCCCAAGGTGAGTCAATTAGGTTTGGCATATTCAGTTGAGATAGGACCCAGTCCCACCCGGCAGTATCAAGGTTGAGAAAGGTGTTCCTCACAAGGCATGGGCTCTAAGAAGTCAGTTCATGCACCTGAGATGGACACTGGTCCAAGAGCAAGAGGCTCCACACACTGCCCTTGCCTCCTGATTGTCATCTATGTTCAGAGACTCATACTGAGGGTCTTGGCTGTACCCTAGCATCAGGTCTCTCTCTAATCCGACAATGGCTCCCTCTATCAAGATACACACTTCTTTGCTCTCCCTCTTTGTTGCTCCCTGACTCAACCATCTCATTCTCTCATATTCTTTTCTCACCTCTCTTTGTGCCCCCCACCATGGTCCCAATTTATTCTGGAGATCTCTATTTCCCCTTCCCAGGGGATCTATGGGTATCTCTCTTAACTTCCTCCTGTTACCTAGTTGCTGAGGGTGTGTGGATTATAGCCTGTTATCCTTTGCTTTATGTCTAAAATCCATTTGTATGTGAGTACATACCATGTCTATCTTTCTGGGTCTGTGTTTCCTCACTCAGGTTGATATTCTATCCATTTGCCTTCAAATTTCAGGATATCTGTTTTTTTTTTTTTTTTTTCTGTTCAGTGATACTCTATTATATAAATGTTCCACAAATTTTTAATCCATTTTTCAGTTATGTAGATTTACCACAGTTTGTTAATCCATTCTTCAGTTGAGAGGCATTTAGGTTGTTTCTTGGAGGTTCTAGCTATCACAAATAATGTTGCAATGAACATAGTTGAGCTGATACCATTGGGATAAGAATGTGAATTGGATATATGCCCAATAGTGGTATTGCTGGATCATTGGGTAGATTTATTCCCAGTTTTCTGAGGAACTGCCATACTGATTTCCAAAGTGGCTCTAAAAGTTACACTCCCACCAGCAATGGAGGAGTGTTCCCCTTACTCCACATCCTCTCCTGCATAGACTGTCCTCTGTGTTTTTAATATTAGCCATTCTGACAGGTATAAAATGGTTTCTCAGAGTTGTTTTGATTTGCATTTTTTCTGATGGCTGAGGATGCTGAGTAGTTCTTTAAGTGTCATTCAGTCATTTGGAGTTCTTCTGTTAAGAATTCCCTGTTTAGCTCTGTACCCTATTTTCCATGATCTCTAGTTTCTTGAGTTCCCTATATATTTTAGAGATCAGTTCTCTGTCCAATGTAGCATTGGTGAAGATCTTTTCTCATTTTGTAGGCTATTGTTATGTCTTTTTGTTTCTGTCCTTCGCATTAAAGAAGCTCCTCAGTTTCAGGAGGTCCCTTTTATTAATTGTTGCACCCAGTGTTTGTGCTACTGGTGCTATATTTAGGAAGTAGTCACCTGTGCCGATGCGTTCAAGGGTATTTCTCACTTTTTTCTATTAAGTTCATTGTAAGTGGGCTTTTGTTAAGGCTCTTGTCCCACTTGGACTTGAGTTTGTGCAGGGTAATAGGTTTGAATCTATTTGCATTCTTCTACATACTACCATTTAGTTACGCCAGCACGATTTGTTGAAGATACTATCTTTTTTTCCATTGTATATTTTTGGCACTATTTTTGTCAAAATCAATTGTTCATGGGTGTTGGATTAATGTCAGGGTCTTTGATTCGATTCCATTGATCCACAAGTCTATTTCTATGCCAGTACCAAGCTGTTTTTATTACTGTAGCTCTAGAGTAGAGCATGAAGTCTTATTGTTGAACAGGATTGTTTTGACAATCCTGGGTTTTTTGTTATTCCATATGAAGCTGAGTATTGTTCTTTCAAGGTTTGTAAAGAATTGTGTTGGGATTCTGAGAGAGATTGCATTGAATCTGTAGATTGCTTTTGGTAAGATTGCCATTTTTACTATGTTGAACCTACCTATCCAATAGCATGGGAGATCTTTCCATTTTCTAATGTCTTCTTCAATTTTTTTCTTCACTGACTTAAAGTTTTTGTCATACAGGTCTTTCACTTCTTTCCAAGATATTTAATGCTATTTGTAGTTATTGTAAAAGGTGATGTTTCCCACACCAAGCCCAGGAATGTCATGCCAATCATTGGGAGTTTGTAGTGGCATCATGTAGTCTCCAGGAGACCTGGATATTCTTTCCCATATGGTTCTTCTGCCTGCAGTACTCTTGGCTTCTCTTGGCCTTACCACACCTCCAGCTGGTAACTGTCATTGCAGAAGAAACACATTCTGGCGGTCTTTAACATCCTGGGGTCTCTACTGCAATGCTTCAAGTTTACAACTTGGTTTCTATCTCTCTCAAGAGCTTTATATGTGGAGGCTAATCTTGCTACACACTAACTAGCTTCACCTGAACCTTGGTGTCAACATCCATGACCCTGTAACTATTAGAAGATGCTTGTCAGCAAAACCCTTACCATGTGGATGATGCCAGTTTCCTTTACCAGATCAATATGTAACATTCTTTACTGGATCACGGCTGCAGTAACCTCAATTTATATACAGCTAGACCAGGAATGGTATTTCTCTAAGTGATTCTGCTTAAGAAGGCTGCCCCTGTGGGGACATTCTCTTTCCAGTCACTCTTTTCATATGCATTTTTTAAAGCCAATTTCTTAATATGCTTTCACTTTACACCATGGAGTCATTTTGTTAGGCAGGTTCTTGCTCTTCACATATCTTTTCTGTTTTTAGTGTGAAGTGTTTTTTTCTCTTTAATGGTGCTAATTCTCTAACAGGTATGGCCACTTGTCCAAATCCACCTTGGTTGCAACTTCAAATGCACTCACTTTCTCTTTCTTTCAGATCTTCAGAAAGACTTGGAATTTAGCTGTAATATTTCATTATAAACTTAGTTAAAACATGTCAGTAACAACCATTCTCCAATCTGGATGTTACAGTATCCTGAAATTTCTTTAGCCAGGTTAATCAGCTCAGTCGTTTTGAATTCAACCTCACCCAACTTTTCAGGACTCAGTCAGAATGCAAACAAACTATTTGCCAAAATGTGACAGAAATAGTCTCTAGCTCCTTTGAGACAGACTTTTTTTTTCCCCTTTCAACCCCCATGAACACAGTTCTCAACCATCTGCCTGTCCACTGGTACTCCTAAAATGGCCTGTGAAGCCCTAAGGAAGGCAGTCTGGGGCTTCTCCCGCCCACAGAGCCACACTTGTTACATTCCTCCCACAAACCATTTGTAAAGATCTTCAGATCATGTGGTCCGCCTGATGGGGCAATGGTCATTCTCCTTAGTGCCACTTCTTTGTGTCAATTACTCTTTTGTCACTCAGACAGAATATCTCTCAGGAGGGGAGGTTTATTTTGGCCCTACAGTGTGGAGCATGCAATCCAGATACAATCTAAGCATGAGGTCTGATTTACTCACCTCTTGGATTATTAAGAAGCAGAGAGTCTTGGCCAGTAGTAAGACTGGGCCTTAACCCAAAAGGCCCAACTCTGATGTCAAACATTTCAAAACAGGATATTTATACCCCAGAAGTCCCACAGCCTCCCAGAACAGTTGTACAGTTGGGGGTCAAGTGTTAAACATAATCCTGTGTGGGGCACTTTAATGAACATTCAAACTTTAGTTGGGATACTAGGCAATGCAAAGAGAAAAGATTTTATTTAAATATTTAAGTGACCAGGGGAAGTAAGAATGAGCACATTTCACCAAGATGATGTAATGAGAACACTTTGTACCAGGAAAGGTGGTGGCTTTGTTGTGCACTGAGAGCCTGTGTGTCTCCACAGAAGCTTCTCCAGAAGGCATCTGGATAGACTTGAATGAGCTTCTTCTGAGCCTCACTATCCCAGAGTTCTCTGTAGCACACTTTAAAACTACTCGGGGCATGATAAATCAATAGATGATTCTTCACAATGTCATAGATGTGTTAGCTCCTATGCAGCTGCCACCACCAGTCTAACCATCAACACCCAGGGCACAGTCAGTATTGAAGAAAGCAAAACTGTGTGGAGATCCATAGAGTGAGGTAGTTTTCTGTTGCTTTGTTTTAAATTATTTTCTTATATATATTTTTTCTATAAATATTATTTCTCTTCTTTCTGTAGAAATTTCTTTAAAGACTTGTTTAGAAGTTATAATATGAAAAAAGAAGTTTGCCCCTTTGTGATGCTGTAACATAATATCAAAGGCTAAATCATTTACAAAGAGTAAGCACTTATTTTCTTATAGTCTATACCGTAAAAAGTACAAGTTAACATATCATGTGGTGAATGCATAAGCACACAGCAGAAGAAAGGCACAAACTTGTTCTAATAACAAATATGAACCATTCCTACAGCAAGCAACTCATTCCCATGATGACAACAATGAGTTCATTTTCTTTATTTTTTTTTTAAATTTTATTTATAAAATGAAGTCTTTTTTATCCATGTATCCCCTTGCTTCCCCTCCCTTCCCTCCTAATCTCTCCCTGTCAGTCTTCAGCCTCCCCTTCCTCATCCTCTCCTGCAAAAGTGCAAAAAGTCCCAAGGTTGGTCACCTCAGCATGGTGCATCCACTCCAGGCAAGTTCGATTTCCTCATGCTAATATCAGGACTGGGTTCCTCTGAAGGGAATGGGCTCTGCGGTGCCAACCAAAACACAGAAACACAGCCTGATTCCACACTTCCAGGCTCCACATACTGCCCATGCCAATTGACAATTGCCTACACTTGGAGGACCTAGCTCCTTTTCCAGGTGGTTCCAAGGTGTTCTTGAGTGAGTGAGCTCCAGCCAGCCATCAGTGTGAGAATTTTCCTCATAATCCCTAAATTACCCTAATACCCATGCTACTCGAAGACACAATAAAGAAAATTACAGACCAATTTCCTTCATGAATATTGATGCTAAAATTCTCAACAAAATTTTGGCAAACCATATACAACAACATATAAATAAATCATCGACCACGATAAAGTAAGATTCATCCCCAAAATTCAGGGATGGCTCAACATATGAAAAACTGTAAATGTCATCCATCATATAAACAGACTGAAGGAAAAAACACATGATTATATCCTTAGATGCTGAAAAAGCCTTTGACAAACTCCAACACTCCTTTATGATAAAAATCCTGGAGAGATCAGGAATACAGCGAAAATATCTAAATATAATAAAAGCAATTTACAAGAAGCTGACAGCCACCATCAAACTTAATGGAGAAAAACTCAAAGCAATCCCACTAAAATCAGGAACTATTCAACATAATTCTCAATGTTTTAGCTAAATCAATAAGAGAACCAAAGGAGATTATGGGGATACAAACTGGAAAATAAGAAGTGAAACTATTTCTGTTTGCAGATGATATAATTGTATACATAAGTGATCCACAAAATTCTACCAGGGAACTTCTACAGCTGATAAACACCTTCAGCAATGTAGCAGGATACAAGATTAACTCAAAGAAATCAGTAGCCCTCCTTAAAGATAAAAGGGCTGAAAAAGAAAAAAGGGAAACATCACCTTTCATAATAGCTGCAAATAGCATTAAATACCTTGAAGTAATGATAACCAAAGAAGAAACAGATCCATTTGAAAAAAAACTTTAAATCACTGAAGAAAGAAATTGAAGAGGATATCAGAAAATGGAAAGATCTCCGATGTTCCTGGATAGCTAGGATCAACATAATAAAAATGGCAATTCTACAAAAAGCAGTCTACAGATTCAACATGCTTCCCATCAAAATCCCAACACATTTTTTCACAGATATTGAAAGAATAATACTCAATTTTTTTTTGTAATAACAGGAAAGCCAGGATTGCCAAAACAGTTTTACTCAGCAAAAGGACCTCAGGAGGCATTACCATCCCCAACTTCAAGTTATATGACAGAGCTACAGTAATAAAAACAGCCTGGTACTGGCATAATAACAGATTTGTGCATCAATGGAATTGAATTGAAGATCCTGACATTAACCTAAAAACCTATGAATACCTGATCTTTGACAAAGAGGCCCAAAATATTCAATGAAAAAAAGATAGTATATTTAACAAATGGTGTTGGCATAGCTGGTTGGTAGTATATAGAAAACTGCAAATAGATCCAAGCCTGTCACCCTGCACAAAACTCAAATCCAAGTGGATCAAAGACCTTAACATAAACCCAGCCACAATGAACCTTATAGAAAAGAATTGGCTTGAAGTCAGGGATGGTGATAACTCCTGAGGTTCTTTTGTTGAGTAAAATTGTTTTGGCAATCCTGGCTTCCCTGTTATTCCAAATGAAATTGAGTATTGTTCTTTCAAGGTCCAAAAAATATTGTGTTGAGATTTTGATGGGCAGTGCATTGAATCTGTAGATTGCCTTTGGTAGAATTGCCATTTTTACTATGTTGGTCCTACCAATCCAGGAACATGGGAGAGCTTTCCATTTTCTGATATCCTCTTCAATTTCTTTCTTCAGTGATTTAAAATTTTTGTCAAATAGGTCTGTTACTTCTTTGGTTATAGTTACTCCAAGGTATTTAATGCTATTTGCAGCTATTATGAAGGGCAATGTTTCCCTTATTTCTTTTTCAGCTCTTCTATCTTTAGTGTATAGAAGGGCTACTGATTTCTTTGAGTTAATCTTGTATCCTGCTACATTGCTGAAGGTGTTTATTAGCTGTAGCAGTTCCTTGGAAGAATTTTGTGGGTCACTTATACTATAGAGCTACAGTAATAAAAACAGCCTGGTACTGGCATAAAAACAGACTTGTGGACCAATGGAATAGAATTGAGGATCCAGACATTAACCCAAAAACCTATGAACACCTGATATTTGACAAAGAGGCCCAAAACATTCAATGGAAAAAAGATAGAATATTTAACAAATAGTGTTGGCATAGCTGGATGGAAGTGTGTAGAAAAATGCAAATAGATCCAAGCCTGTCACCCTGTACAAAAATCAAATCCAAGTGGATCAAAAACCTCAACTTAAACCAGCCACTTTGAACTTGATAGAAAAGAAAGTGGTTAATACACTTCTACAAATTGGCATAGGCGACCACTTCCTAAATATAACACCAGTGGCACAGACACTAAGACCAACAATCAATAAGTGGGATCTCCTGAAGCTAGGAAGCTTCTGTAAAGCCAAGGACACTGTCAATAGGACAAAACGACAGCCTACAGAATGGGAAAAGATTTTCACCAACCCTACAAGTGATAGAGGACTGATCTCTAAGATATATAAAGAG
>PVIH01031630.1:0-10569 GCA_004025045.1 Sigmodon hispidus | reverse complement strand
CCACACCTCCATTCCCTGGAGACCACACCTCCATTCCCGGAGACCACACCTCCATTCCCTGGAGACCACACCTCCATTCCCGGAGACCACACCTCCATTCCCTGGAGACCACACCTCCATTCCCTGGTGGCCACACCTCCATTCCCTGGAGACCATACTTCCATTCCCTGGTGGCCTCATCTCCATTCCCTGGAGAAAAGACCACACCTCCACTCCCTGGTGGTCACGCCTCCACCGCCTTGGAGGTCACCCCTCAGTTCTCCAGAGACCACGCCTTCATCTCCTGGAAACCCCACCTTCATTCCCCGTGGGTCAAACCGTTGAGATCAACTTTGACTCTCACATACTTTCGATCTTTAGGAAACATTGCTGCTGTCATGTCTCAGTGTCATCCACACTCCAGCCTGCTTCTGTCTATAGCCAGCAGATCCCACAGGCACATCCCCATCTGTTCTCAGCAGGACTCACTCCTGCTCTCCTCCCGACTCTTGACCTTGCTTCCTAACAGCCTGTCCTCAATACATCAGCTGGAAGTTTTCTTTCTTTAGATTTACTTAGTTTGGGCTGGAGAGATGGCTCAGCCGTTAAAGGCTAGGCTCACAACCATAAATATAAGATTTACTTAGTTAAAAAAAATTCTATGTGTGCATGAGTCTGTGTGTGAGTGTGTGTACCCGAGTGTGGGTGCCCACAGAGGTCAGAGAGGACATTGCATCTCCTGCAGCTGGTGTCATAGGCCACAGTAATCAATCTCAGGTCCTCTGCAAGAGCAGCATATCTTTTTTAAAAGATAATTTATTTTTATTTGCATTGGTGTTTTGCCTACAAATGTGTCTGTGTGAGGATGTCAGATCTTGGTGTTACAGACAGTTGTTAGCTGCTATGTGGATGCTGGGAATTGAACCGGGGGCCTCTGGAAGAGCAGTTAGTGCTCTTAATGGCTGAGCCATCTCTCCATCTTAAGAGGGACTTTGTTAGATATCATATCATGCCATTCACTTGCTCAAAGGCCTCCTGTGGTGCCTGTCCACACTGCCTCACACAACCTCAGCCTTCTCTCACATACACCAGTTGGGTACCATAAGCCCTAAACCAATAAAAACCCAAACCAGAAGATGCAGGCAAGACCTAAAGGTCACCATTCCTCACCTTGCCTGTAGGAATGGGAAATGGCTGGCTGCTGCTGAACAATTTGGTGGGGCCTCAGAAACTCAAGAATAGGAACCTACCTGTTCTAGCAATCCTACATGCCATTAGTCTGTCTGTATCCACAAGATCAATCAACTGTGGGTTCCAAACAGAGAGGAGCATTGCCTCCTCACTAAGCATGTTCAGGCTGGTTTTGTTGTCATTCTCTCAGTGAAACAGTCTGTTTCCATGGTGCTGACCCCGTGACAGGGACTGTAAGTAATTTTGGGATGGTTAAAGTATAAAGGAGGTTGTGTGGAGGTCGTGTACAAATCCCATACCATTCTATATCATTTGAGTACCCAGACTATGGTTTCCATGGAAGGTTCTGGAACCAGTTCCCATAGCTACTGAGCGACGGTTGTAAAAAGAAATGGATATGTGGCCTCAAAGAGGCTTTGCATACTCATGTGAATCATCATGTTATCAATAGTAGCCAAAACATGGGGACAGCCTATATCTATCCACAGTTAATAAAGTCTGGCACATCTAATCAATTGGAATACTATTCAGCCTTGAAAGGGAAAAACATTCTGGTCCACACTGTGGCACGAGTGAACCCTGAAGTCACGATGCAAAGTGCAATGGGCCATTCGTGAGTACTTTGTGAAGATGCTCGGATATCATACATGGAGTAAGTGTATTTTGAGTTGAACGGTGTTTGCCAGGGAGTTGGTGGGAAATGGAAGAACAGGAAGAAGCATCTGATGGGCACAGACTTGGGGATTTGAAGAGGTGTGTAGCTGGCTGCTGGTGGCAGCTGCATCACCATGTGACTATGCACTCGATGCCGCAGAACTCTGCACTGAAAATGGTTAAAATTGGAATTCTTTGCTTTGCTCTTTTGGATACAGGGTCTCCTATAGTCCAAGCTGGCCTTGATTTCACTACATAGCTCAGGCAGGCCTTGAAGTCCCCCACCTCTATCTATATCATGGGTTCAGGGATTACAGGTCTATGCTATTGCAAGCAGCAAGATGATGACATTTATTACATATATTAGGCTAACCTTTCCTGTTTTGTATCATTTAAAAGTTTTATTATGTGTTCTGTCAAAACCTCCAGCTCACCCCTGCATGATCGAGAAAGCCCCATTCCTGTCTCTCTCTCTCTCCAAATCCCTACCCTCTCAGAGAGTCTCTTGAAGGAAAAGGTGCCAAAAGACCCAGTTCTGCATTTTTGGTGGCTACTACAAGTCCCTTCCATTGCCACCTCTGAAGTATCTGGCTATTTTCTGTTCCATCCAGGCCCCTTGGTCCGGAAGACTCTCTCTCAACCATGGTCTCGCCCCTCAAAGAGCCTTCTAATCTCAGGGCTTTTCTGGCTAGGAAGGGGCTCCTTACTCCGGCTTGAAACCTGTCTCCTTATACAGCAGTTATTCTTTTCTTTTATTTTTTAAAGGTTTATTTATTTATTATGTTTACAGTATACAGAAGAGGGCACCAGATCTCATCATAGATGGTTGTGAGCCACCATGTGGTTGCTGGGAATTGAACCCAGGTCTTCTGGAAGAACAGTCAGTGCTCTTAACCTCTGAGCCATCTCTCCAGCCCAGCAGTCATTCTTTAGGTCCAGATTGAGCAAGGGTTTACTCCTGCATATCAGAACTTCAGATATTGAAAAGAGAGGTCTTTTCCTTGGACAGCCTTTTCCCAAATCACAGCAATCTAAGAGTCTCCTCAAAGGGGCTGGAAAGATAACTCAGCAGTGAGGGCACAGGCTGTTCTGTCAGAGGACCAGGGTTCAATTCCCAGCACCCACATGGCAGCTGACAACTGTGCAACTCCAGTTCCAGGGGATCTGACACCCTCACACAGACATACATGCCTGTAAAACATAAAATAAACATAAATCATAAAAATAAAGAGAGCCTCAAGCAGGCTCTGAAGGAGAGCAGTTTGTCAGTGAACCTGGCAGTTTCTGTGGCTTGAATTTCTCTGGAATCTGACAGCTACCAATAAGTGAGGCTAGACACTATGATTCCAGAGGCCCCAGAGCCAAACAGTGCAGGTACCTGGGACAAGATTGAGGGGGACTGCTTGTGTGTGACTGGGGTCTCAGGCAAGCAGGGGCCTGCTTAGCCTTACAGGTGTCTTCCAGGAAGACACAGGGGTCCTGAGGGAACACTCCCACTCTCCGGTCCAACCACAACCACCACACAGCCTCTGCACCCCCCCACCTGAGAGCTCTGTCACCCATGTCAGGTACCTTTGCTGTGATCAAATGCCTGACATGACATCTTAATAAATCTTTGATTTTTATCTCACAGTCTCTGAGGCTTCCAGGCCACTGTGGTGGTGGAAGTGGTGAGACAGCCCAGCTCATGATAAGACTCTAGTATCCTAGTGACAGGACCACCATGTCCACATGGACCCATCCCAGGGACCTCCTTCCTCCTGCTAGGTGCCTCAGGCTGAAGGTTCGTCAGCCTCTCAGAAAAGCACTATCAGCTGGAGCAAAGCTCATTCCAAACATCCCATCTCAGACTGAAGCCACTGTGCTGTCCCTCCCAGAGGAGACTCATCCTAATACATCAAAAATGCAGCTGGCACTGGGTCATGAGGTGGTGTCCCTAGTCACCTTCTTTCTCTGGTTCTCAGTCTACGACCCTGTCCACGGCCTCCTTGCTCCTCTGTAAACAGAACACACCCTTTCAATGGGCCTCTTAACCTGCTCCTATCTAAGCAACAACACAGCCCGTGGTGCATGCGTGTTTGTATTTGTGGGGACCAGAGACAACATGGCTGTGTCTCCTCAGCTGCCTTCTCGCTTCTCTTTGAATCAGGGTCTCTCCTGTCAAGTGAGGCTCCTCAGAACTGGGATTACCAACACGTGCTTAAAAACTAGGTTTAGGAGCTCAAACCTGAGTCCTTTCCCCGTCAAGAGGCAAGGGATTCACCAGCAGCCTCCTTTGAGGTGTCCCTGAGTCTTGTGATGCTGTGAGAGCATAGATCTCTTGTGAGAGAAGGCGCTCTGGTGACCTCACCATGACAGGGCTGAGAACCATATAACCTTTGTCCCACTCTGTAGCCAGCATTGAGCATACCACCAGCCCTGGGTCAACACTCAGTGAAATCACCAGTCTTTTCAAGATACTGTCTACATGATGATGCCTTCGGTCCCCATGGCAACTCTGTGAGGCAACTACTACCTCTGCTTAAATTCAAGAAACTGACTCAGAGTGGTGAAGGAACCTACCTGGGGTCACACAGCTCCTTAACAGCATGGGTAAGGAGAGTCAGAGTCAAGGCAGTCTGAGGTGGCCCTGTGGGCTCTCTTTTGAGGTGATCTGTCTGCAGGACCCTATATGCTACCCTGTGATGATCACAGATAAATTCAAGCTTCAGTTTTCAGCCTGGACTCAAGAAATTAGAGTCAGAGGCTCAGGTGAAGAGAGAGAGCCTGATCAAGCACGCCAGAGTCACAGGCCCTCTCTTGGGATGCCTAACAGGACAGATCTCACTGGGCAGCTGTCTCCTCAAGCTCTTCCTTCCCTTAAGTAGCAAACTTAGATACAACAAATGTCTCTGGCTATTTTGGTAAATTATAATATATATATATTATGTATTTAAATGCCAAGAAATCCAAGCAGCAGGAGCCCGTCTGCCGTAGGCCCACCATATATTCAGCATATGCCACTGATGTTTGATTTTTCCTTTACATCCCCCTCCTCAGGAAATCTTGGCGCATACAGTTGATAAACATTTTTTTTTTTTTTGGAGCCCAAGAGACTCAAAATATAGCTTGACTAGCTGCATCTAATTTAATGTCATTAAAGATTTTTTTTAATATATATATATATCTATCCGAAGACAAGTTGTAACAATCCAAATTGTTTCCCAAAGGTCATCAGGGAGGAACTGTGAACAGAGCCTGCAGGGTGCAATCAGTCGGCTAGTGTGGTCCCATCAGCCCATCACCCGGTTCACAAAGTCATCTGTGAGCATGCACAGCATAAAGCTACCCTGACTCAGTACTCAGGAAACACACGGAACAAAAGCAATCTGACATCCTGTCCCAGTTAAAAAACGCCAAAAATTGCCGGGCAGTGATGGTGCATGCTTTTAATAATCCCAGTACTCAGGAGGTAGAGGCAGGTGGATCCCTGTGAGTTTGAGGCCAGCCTGATCTACAGAGCAAGTTCCAGGACAGTCAGGGCTACACAGAGAAACCATAAAACAAAAAACAAAGTAATAACAACAACAACAACAAGCCAAAAATTAATGAAATTAAAGGAAAAAGAAAATGGCTTCTTCCCTCAGAAGTCCCTGTTCCCCTTGGGCTCTTCACCTTAGGGCAATACCTCAAATGTAGATTCAGTGTTGGGGCCAAGATCTGACACTCTTTTTTTTCTTTTTTCTTTTTTTCTTTCTTTCTTTTTTTTTTGGGGGGAGTGTTGGGGCTTGAACCCATGACCTGGCTATCCCTAGGCAGAAACTATACCTCTGAGGTACATCTCAACCTAGGTTCTACAAGCTCCTTAGGGAGGCAGAAAGCCTGGTTCAGGATCACACTGAAATCTCAGAGTCCTGTTCTCACACATCTACTGGTTTCCCATTGGCCAGTGCAGACCAGCTTGTGTGAAGGCATGTGATGCATGTCTATTGCAGAACAACATGTATAATATAATGCATGTGGTCATGGTTTGAATATGACAGCCCCATGGACTCATGTGTGTGAATGCTTGGTCTATAGGGATGGCACTATTGGGAACTGTGGCCTTGCTGAAGTCACTATGGGGTGAGCTTTGAGGTCTCATATGCTCAAGCTGTGCCCGGTATGAGACAGTTCACTTCCTGTTGTTTGTGGATCAAGATGTGGAACTCTCAGCTCCTCCAACAGCATGCCTTCATGCTGCCATGTACTGCCATGATTAACCTCTGAAACTGTAAGCCAGCCCAATTAAATGTTTTCTTTTATAAGAGTTGTCATGGTCATGGAGTCTCTTCCCAGCAATAGAAACACTCACTAAGACACATGTCTGCTGTAGAAAAACGTACACAAAACTATTTTGATATTTTGGAGGATGCAGTGGCAGTAAGCAGGCAGGATAACATGTAACCGACATCATATCCCTCCCCAAAGCTTTGCCTCTCCCCCCTCCTAATACTCTGGACTCATTAAACGCTGATCCTTCAGCCAGACATGGGGCACACACCTGTTGTCCCAGACAACAGGAGCCCGAGGCAGAAGCATGATGAGCTCAAAGCCAGCTTGAGCTACATAATGAGACTTGGTCTCAAAAACAAAAGAGCAAACAGGGAAACAAATAAAAGGCATCTACTCCCCAACCCTTCTCTTGCAGTCCCTGGGAACCATGGTTCTATTCTTTATCTCTGAAGTTGCCTGTTCCAGGTCCCCTCATAAAAGTAGAATCATAAAGAGCTTGTCTTGTGTCTGGCTTATTCTCCTAGTGTAATGCTTTTAAGATTTTTTTCTAGGTTATAAGGTGTCAGAATTTGCTTACTTTCTAAGGCTGTATAATATTCCATTGTATGTATGTACTACAGTTTATCTACCCACCTAAAAATGGACACTTAGGTTGTTTCCACCTTTGACTAGTGTGTGTGCACATGTGTGTTGTGATATACATTCTTTTTTTTTTTGTAAAACTTTATTTATTTATTTATTTATTTATTTGCCTTGGTGTTTGCCTGGAACTGGAACTACAGACAGTTGTTAGCTGCCATGTGGGTGCTGGGAATCGAACCCGGGTCCTCTGGAAGAGCAGACGGTGCTCTTAACCGCTGAGCCATCTCTCCAGCCCCTGTGATATACATTCTTAAATGCACAATTTACACATAGATGCTAAGTCCCTCCCCTCCTGAAGAATATTCCTAGCTTCAGATAAGCACAGGCAAAACTGCCAACAGCATGCTATCCCAGAAGAGACAAGTCTGGGAATGGAAACTCAAGACCGCCAAACCAAAGCCTAGGGAAGCCACTTGCTGTGTAACATGGTATGAGTTCCCATCCCCTCTGGGCATAAGTGTCCCCTCAATTAAAATAGAAGAATGAGAGAGAAGAGTAAATAACTCATGCAACCCTGGGCCTGACATATGACAAGTCTTTATTGGTCCATGGCACAGTCATCCATAGCAACCATCATCTGTACACATGTGGAACGGCTCCAATCAGGGGCAATATTCATAGTTATAGTCCCCAAAAGTTTCACCGGTCAATGTTAGTGAGGATGTTATCAGGCCCCAAATTCAAAATCAGGGATGGCCCGATGATTTTCCTTTTATCTTTAAAATGAACTGATGAATAAATGCATCTGTAATAGATGTAAAGGGTTCCCTTTCTTCCCTGTGGCAGTCAGCTGTAACTGTCAGCTTGACCCAACCTAGAGTTACTTGGGAGGAGTCTTAACGAGGGGTTGTCTATACTGGGCTGGCCTGTGGGCATTGTATAAATTACTAACTGATTTAGACGGACCCAGCCCACTGTGGGTGGCACCATTCCCTAGGCTGGGGAGGTGGCAGGGGTGGATCCTGAACTGTGTAAGACAAGAGAAATGGAGTGCATGTGCATTCATCTCTCTCTGTTTCTGGCTGTTGGTGTGGTGTGCACTAGCTGTTTGGACTTACCTCAAATCCTGGTGTTGTAGAATTTTAAGGTGTTACTTTTGTTTATGTTGCATTTGTTTAACTCTGTGGAGCTGTGTTACTGTGCCTATCTATAACGCTTGATGGTCTAATAAAGAGATGAATGGCCAGTAGCAAGGCAGGAGAAAAAAATAGATGGGGCTGGGAGAGAGAATAAATAGAGAAATCTAGGAGGAGGAGAAGAAGAAGCAAGAGAAGGAGGAGATCTCCAGGGGTCATCCACCCAGCTACACAACCAGTAAAGCAGTACAAAACAAAGAAAGTAAAAACAAAAACAAAAACAAAAAAACTCCAAACAAACAAACAAACAAACAAAAAAAACAAAGAAAGTTACACAGGAATAGAAAAAGACAAAAGCCCAGAGGCAAAAGATAGAAGGGATAATTTAAAGTTAAGAAAAGCTGGCTAGAATCAAGCCAAGCTAAGGCAGAGCATTTATAATTAAGTTTTCATGTGTGATTTATTTGGGAGCTGGGTGCAGGCCTCTCGAAGGAGCCAAAGAGTAAAAACAACAATATTCTGGGACTGTGAGCTGAAATAAAACTCTCTATCTCCAGAGCTGGTTTTTGGTGGAGTATTTTACCACAGCAAAAGAAGTAAAAACAGACCCTCCTCCAGTCATTATTTCATTTTTTTGTGAATACTATAGGAAACAATGAGCACACAAACATATGTACTCATGTACACACACACATACACACATACATGCACACACACATACACACACATGCACACACATACACACATGCAGGTACACACACATACAAACACATGCAGGTACACACACACACACACACACACACACACACACACACACACATGGGAGGAGTAAGGGTGGATTTGGTTTTGGTTTTTGAGATGAAATCTCACTGTTTTGTCCCCCTGGGTAGCTGAGACTTCAGGTACATGTCTGCACTTGGGCATATCTGGCTTTGCGGTATGGGTCCCTCCCAGGATGACTATGATTGGACAGGTCTGCCCATTTCCCATTCACTTTTATAATACCAGACACACCCTTTAGCCTGGTGTAGCCAGCAAATATTTGTCAAATAAATAAACAAATGCACTCCAGCTGTGCCAGTGAAGTGTAAGAGTTAAGAGTTTTGGTAGACTGTGTTTGTTTCAGGTATAAAAATAAATACAACACAGTTTATTGTTTTAACTATTTAAAAATGTACAACTCAGTAGTGTTTAAGGTATTCATAAAGCTTTATCACTCTCACCCCAGATGGAAGCCTAGTCCCCACTTAGAAGTCACTCCTTGTTGCTTGGCAACTGCCTGGCTCCTGGCAACCAGCAACCTCCCCTTCTGTCTCTCCAGATACCCCAGCTCTGGACACGTTCGACAGACTGACAAAGCCTTTGGAATTGGCTTCTGTATCTTGTTGTGAAGATTTTGTGTGCTCTGTAGTCTGTGCTGGCAACTGGAGGACCTTCTCAGTTCACAGATATGCTAGGCTAGAGCCTACTCAGGCCAGCGGTCCAGGGGAACACTCAGGACTTTTCAGATCCTGTTATTTACCCACTGGTGGCCTGAACTTGGCCATTCATCATGGGAATATTTAGTCCACTAGTGATGACAAATGGTTCCATGAAGATGAAGTACAAGAAAGCCAGTTTTCAACATGGTCCTGGCTTCAAAGGCCTCTTTGTCAGCAGCCCCCAAAGTTGTCCCATAAATACATGTTCTTAGTAACTAACTTCTGGGTAGTTGCTTCCCAAGAGAGGCATGCAGCCCTTCTGTCAGCCGGTGTCCTCCTCAGTTTATCCCCTCATAACCGAGACCTGCTATCCAGCTGCATGGGACACACCACCTCCAGACTGATGGGACACGGGACAGAGTCCAGTGTCCTTGACCTCATGGGTAGAGGGGCACCTGTAGATAGTCTGTGGCCCATAAGGAAGGTGGAAGTGGAGGTCTCTTGGTAATGGGTCTCCCCTGTAACCCTGCTTCATAGTGAGGGGGTCCCAGGAGGGATGGTAATTCTTGTATGATTCCAAGCAGTTCCCAAGAACTTCAAAATTAAAATTCTTAGTCCCCAAGGGAGACCTTTGGGCCCAGCCATCTATGCTATAAGCAGCTTGATGGTTCTGGATAGCCGGCCCATTCTAACCTGCTCAGCTTGGACCACACATTCATTTCCACACCTGTAGATGCTCAGGATAACTCTGACTGGGAGCCAAGTGATTATATCTCAGGGCTATGATTGAAAGAAAGCCAGGCTTGAGACTCAGCTCCCTCAACCAGAGTGACCCAGGGCAAGTCTTGCATCCCTTTGAGCACCTTATTCACATCCGTAAACTAGAACATAACTCGTAGGGTGGTTGTCATGGAAACAGGGGATGACTTCTGAAAACTAAGGGTTGTCAGAGACTGGCGAGAATAACCTGATCTGGAAAGTCCTTGCTGTGCAAGCATGAGGACCCAAGTTTGGACCCCAGCACCCACACACTGTGAACCTATAATCCTGGTGCTGGAGGTGGAGACAAGCAGATAGATGCCTAGGGCACTAGTCAGCCACAAGTTCCAGATTCAGCAAGAGATTGACACTCAGAAAGAAGGTGGAGGGGCTGGAGAGATGGCTCAGTGGCTAAGAGCACTGGCTGCTCTTCCAGAGAACCCAGCTCAGTCCCCAGCACTCACAAGACAGCTCACAACCATCTGTAACTCCAGTACCAAGGGATCTGGTGCCTCTTCTGGTCTCCACAGGCACAACATTCATGTGATACAGACATACATGCAGGTAAAACACTCACCTAAGGCAAATAAATA
>PVIH01031629.1:0-10570 GCA_004025045.1 Sigmodon hispidus | reverse complement strand
ATGGAGCTCAAGGCCAGCCTAGACTACATGGAGAGTTTGGGATAGACTGGGTGGTGTGAGACCCTGACCTCAAACTAACAACAGTTAAACATTCAGACACTCAACCATTTGTAAGGAATGGGCCAACAAAAAACATGGACCCCATCAATTTCCCCCAAATAAACACATTTTCTAGTTCTATCTATATGAACTCTGCTCTGATCTAGCTTAGGGTGTGGGTTAGCCTTGTGCTTTAGTGGTCCTTCACTGCCAGTCTGACTCAGCAGCCTCCAGTCATCTAAGGGGTCTCAAATGGCCCATGGGAATGATGATCGATGTAACAGGGCCCAGTCCACTGTGGACAGTACCATACTTGGGAAAGTGGGCTTGGGCAGCAGCATTCCCATTGATTTCTGCTTCAAATTCCTGTTTGAATCCCTGTTC
The DNA here is from genome assembly GCA_004025045.1 of Sigmodon hispidus. Lineage (NCBI taxonomy): Eukaryota > Metazoa > Chordata > Mammalia > Rodentia > Cricetidae > Sigmodon > Sigmodon hispidus. Next base: position 10,147 of record PVIH01031629.1, on the reverse strand, counting down.
TATTATCTCTCAATGAAGAACTGTGACCTGGAAATATAAAGAGACACCCACTCACTCCCACTGCCACCAAGCTCATTTGTCCAGAGTGTATAATCACAGCAATAGAAAAGCATCAAACTAGGAAGCTGGCCTGTACCAGCACTTGGCTCCCACCTGACCTATGTCAGAACTTATTTCAACCACAGTCTATGTCAGCCCTGCTCTATGCCAGGACTGTTACACCATAGTGTATCTCAGGATCTGGGTTAGCCTTAGATGCATGCTCATCCCTTACCTATCCAGAGTTTGTGATGGCAGAGTCAACTTTGGAGCATCTTTTTTGTTTGTTTGCTTTGTTTTTTGAGACAGGGTTTCTCTGTACAGCTCTGCCTGTCCTGGAACTCACTTTGTAGATGAGGCTGGTCTCAAACTCACAGAGACCCACCTGCCTCTGCCTCCCAAGTGCTGGGATTAAAGGCGTGTGCCACCACCGCCCCACAACTTTGGAGCATCTTTCAGGGCCTGAAGTCTGATCTAAACTTGATTGGTCTCACTACATGGATCCACCAGGTGACTCCACAGTCACAGTGCCCTTAGTTTAAGCACCCTGTCACCCATGCAGCCCACCTGCACAAGCCCAGAGTCTCTCACATGAACATCCACCACAAACAACTGCTGTGCTCTGGGATGAATAAAGGCAAGACCATTTCTTTTTCCAACATGATTATCTAAAATTCATTCTTTCTTTAAGAAGTATGAGCTCTCCTCTTACTATACATTCCAGAATGGCCGGGAATTCCTGACCCTCCTGCCTCCATTTCTATGCTGGGATGACAGGTGTGCACCTCCACACCTTGATTTTATCCCCTCAATCTCTTCTCCCTGTTTTATGCTTATTGTTTTAAATGTATTATTTATTATAGCGAGTATGATGTCTCTGTGTGTGCATGTTGCCTATGTATGTGTGCACATGCATGTGTATACATGCATACACAAGTGCTGCAGCGTGTGAATGGAGGTCAGAGAACTTGAAAGTCAGTTCTTTCCTTCCAAAATATGTATTTCAGGTTCAAATTCAGATCGCCAGGCTACGCAGCAGATGCCTTCCAACTGGACCACCCAGCTGGCCTCATGTCTTGTCTCCTATTACATGTTTATTATTTATTATGTATATACGTTCATGTGTGGCCACAAACCATGATGAGCATGTGCTCAGAGGGTAACTTTCAGGATCCGTTCTCTCCTTCCACCTTGTGGATCCCTGAGATCACACTCAGCTTGCCATCACCTCTCCATGGAGCCATCCTGCTGGCTGTGCATCAGGGCTTGTCTAATGGTCTGTGATCCAGGCTATAGTCAGTCTGTTCACAGAGCAGGATGGGTGAGTGACCAGCTGTGCCTATCATTGCAATACTCTTGAGGGACACTTTAACTATGAGCCCATGATGAGCAGGACACCTTTGGAATGAGGTACTCCTAGGACCACAGGGTTCAGTCTCTTCTAGCTGGTATGAGCAAACAACCCATTGTGTTTTCAATGTGAAGCATCTCCCACAGGATCACACATTTGAACCCTTGGTCCCCAGGTAGTAATGCTATTTGGGAAGGGCTCAGAAGTGGAGCCTCAATGGAAGAAGTAAGTAACTGGGAACAGGCCTTCAGATTTTTCTGTGTATACATCTGTGCATGTGTGTACATGTGTATACATCTATATTGTAGAGGACAGAGGTCAACCTCATGTGTTGTTCCTCAGGAGCCATCTACCTTGATTTTCAGTGTTTCTCACAAAACAGGCTGGCTGGCTGGTTATCAAGCCCCAAGGATCCTCCTTGCTTCCCCAACATGGAGACCACAAGCACAAGCTACCACACCTAACATTTTATGTGGGTTGTGGAATCAGAACTGAAACCCTCATATATGTATGAAGCTCTGAATTCCCCAGCCCAGACTCTGAGATTTATAAGCAGTGTCTGCTCCCTTACTTCAGGAATTCAGTGTGACCAGCCACCTCACTTTCCTAAAGCCACGCCTACTTCATCATGCTGAGCTCTATCACCTTAAACCTGAAGCCAAAATAAGCCTTTTGGATGGCTAGTGCTAATCTAGAATCTTCTGGGAGAAAAGCCTCTGAGCATGTCTGTGTGGAATTATTTTAATTGCACTTATTGTGGTGGGAAGACCCCACCATTTCCAGGCTGGGACCCTGGAGTGTGAGCATGGAGAATGAGATCAACAGCAACATGTACTCACACACAACTCTCTGCCTCTTGGCTTTGAACATGATGCAACCAGCAGCTTCCAGCCCCTGTTTCCATGACCTCCCTGTTATGATGGACTGTATACAAGAATTGTGCATCAAAAGAAATCCTTTATCCATTAAGTTGCTTTTGTTAGCACATTTTATCAAAGAACAGGAAAGAAAATAAGCAGCAATTTTCCCAAAATTGCTTCTTGTCAAGAATGTGGTTCCGGAATAAAGAAGTGTAACTGATATATGTCGCAGTGCACTAAGGTGAGGAGTGGACTTGGGGCACAGAGCTGAGATGGCTAAAGCTACAGGCCCAGGGTGACAAGTGTTTTCTGTGAAAGCATGAGATGCTGAGGTCAAATCCCCAGCCAGATGTGGAGGTGTGCACTTATAACCTCAGTGATGGTGAGGAAGAGATGGGAGGATCCCAGGGCTCACTAGCTGGCCAGTCCAGTCAAAAGATGAGCTCTAAGTTCAGTAAGAGACTGTATCTCAAAAAATAAGGTAGATCTGGCCATGGTGGTACACTTTCATCTCAGGATGCATTCAAGAACAGCCTAGTCTACATGGTGAGTCCCAGGACAGCCAGGCTACATAGCTACACCTTGTCTCAGTGATGATGTGATGATATGATGATGACATCATGATGATGCTGGTGATGTAAATGATAATGATATATGATGGTGGTGATGATGATAATGTGATGTGATATGATGGTGACATGATGATGATATGATGATGACATCATGTTGATGAGATGTAATGATGATATGACATGATGATAATGTTGTGATGGTGGTAATATAATATGATGATGATGTGAAGATTGATAGTGGAAGACACCTGAAGTTGACCTCTGGATTACACACACTTGTAAGTTACAGGGCTATGAAGCTGAAGCTCCATAGGGATTGGAAACTGCTGAAATCCAGAGCTGTGGGCAGGCAACAAGAAGGGCATGCAGATGAGGAACCTGCAGAGGATAGTCAAGGGACAGGCCGGGAGGAGCTGCATGGCCTCTTGAGATACCTCTCCAACTTGGATACACCATGACTCATTCCAGACATATCTACGACAGTTGGACACCTCTGTGAATGCTCGTGGGCATGTATACAGAAAGTGTAACTCCAGGATAGGCTGTGTTTGTAGCAGTGGATGTGTATGAGGATATATGAAACTGTATCAAGTTCTCTATAGCCATGAATGTTCATACTGTTCATGAACCTTCTATTCTCAGACTCTCCTTGACATATGATGGCACTGCAGCCAGATAAACACACTGTAAATAGAAAATACATTGTGGGAGGGGTTGAGACAGCCTTGGGTAGCTCTGGCTGACCTCAGACTCACTATGTAGTAGAGGCTGGCCTTGAACTCGTAATCCTCCTACATGCTTCAGCCACAGGCATGTGCTACCACAGTCAGTTTATCCCAGGCTGGGGATGGAACACAGGGCCTGGTGCATGCCAAGTGAGCCACATCACCGGCTTCAGCCTTTGGATCTGGCTATGTACCTGAGGCTGGCCTTGAACTCTTTCTCTTCACCCCCCAATTAAAGGCCATGGTGTGCTACCACACTCAGCTCCCCATGCTCATGACCAGAGGCAGTGTTAACAAACTGACCAAATGAACTTGAGGAAAAAGGGTTTATTTAGTTTATATTTCCAAGTCACAGCTCATCATTGAGAAATGGTTTCCACATTCTCACATGGGAAATAAATGACATCTGTAGAGCAGTGTCTACCTGACTGCTCATTAGCAGTGAGGTCACTAGTGTTATAGCTAGAGAACACTCTCGCAAACGTCAGCTCCCTTGACCATACACCACAGCAGAAGCCAACCAGTAGACATGGACACACATCAAGAACTGTTCATACAGAGGCTCAGCTGTTAAAGGCTCAACAGCAGGTGCTAAGACTGGAGTTTGAATCCTCAGAATGCACCTACTGCAGGGGTGTGGCAGCCCACCTGTAATTCAAGCCTTGAAAAACCAGAGACGGGATCCTCAAAGCAGGCTGGCTAGTGAGACCAGTCTTATTAGTGAGCTCTGGGTTTGATTAAGAGATCCTGACTCAATGGATACAGTAGAAGAGGGATGTGGATGATTCCTGACAACTCCAGCCCTCTCCATGCATTTGCACCCATGTGCACCCCACACACAGAAACATTCACACAGCACACACAGGAAAATGGAAATAGGGGTTTGGAAAAAATTGTTTATGGTCCCCAAACTACCTAAGTTATTGTGCTAATAGCCACATCTTAGGATACATGGTGGGTCCACACTGAGGTCTGGGCCCTGTTTGTTATAGTGATGGCTGAGTGACATCTTTGGTCCTCATATCAAGGCTTGTGTCATCAGGTCTGTCTTAACTAAAGACATAACCATTTCTTTAATCTAATCCCAAGAGCCCTGACCCTGAGTTGGGCATTATTCTGAAGGCTAGAAATTAAAACCAAGAAAGGACATTTACTCTCTGTTCTGGTGAGTCTTGTGTGTGCAAAGACACAGGCAGACATTGTGTTAAGAAGTTACCTAACGCTTTCTGCCAAGCCTGACACCCTGAGTTCAGTCTACATGGTAGAAAGATAGAGCATGACTCCTGCAAGCTGCCCTCCGTCCTCTGTGTGTGTAAGTGCATATGTGTGAGTGTGTGTGTGTGTGTGTGTGTGTGTGTGTGCGCGCGCGTATATGCATGTATATGCACCACACACAAAAAAAAGGAAGCACAGGGGCTGGAGAGATGGCTCAGAGGTTAAGAGCACTGGCTGCTCTTCCAGAGGTCCTGAGTTCAATTCCCAGCACCCACATGGTGGCTCACAACCATCTGGTGCCCTCTTCTGTATACTGTATACATAATAAATAAATGTTGTTTTTTTTTTTTTTAAGGAAACACAACTGTAGCACAATTCTCTTGGCCCACAGTGAGGGCAGAGCAAGGTAGGGTCTGTAGTGCAGTATTTATCCAGTGTGTTTAGTTGGTACCCCTTGCTGGATCTTCTGGAAGCTGTAGATGGTGCCACGTCTCTGCCTACCCTGTTATGCCCTTGATGGGAGATACTTTACCTACAAGCACAGAAATTTGCAACAAACTGGTGGTAAAGCTCAGTGGAGACAGAATTGGTCTCACACACCAGACACCCTGGGTTCTACCCCCAGTACCACCTAAATGGGAAGGTGGGGCACATAGCCTACCATTCAGCTACTCCAGAGGCAGACGGATGCTGACCTCGAGGCCTCTGGTTGCAGCTGCAGAACTCCCAGAGTTATATGTGACCCTGTCTCAGAACACAGGGATTCCACAGAGCATGGTGCATATCCCCAGGTGGGCTCCTTACACCCAGCTGCATCTCAGAGCACTGACATGTCTGGCTACACACAGGCATTCTCCGAAGGAATGACACATTCCGAACGTTTCAACTTGTCCTAGAGTCTCATACATACCACATGGCATCATGCTTCATTTCCGTATACTCTGGGGAAGGGCTAGGCATCCTCCCATGACCACTTTGCCTTTCTGTTTTGTGTTTCTATCCTTAGTTTGTAGACAGGGTCTTACTGTATAAGATGAACTTAGAACTCTATGTAGACCAGTCTGGCCGAGAACTCACTGAGATCCCTCCTGCCTCTGCCTCCTGGGTGCAGGATTAAAGGCCTGTATCTCCATGTCTTTCTGGGTGGACTGATGTAGCCAGGAGCAGCCTGTGATAGATCAGACATCCAGGCCGGCAGAGCCAGACTGCCAAGCACTCACTGGCTGGTTCCTCCCAGGAGGCTGCAAGGACTGCGAGGTTGGGGAGAGGGCAGGCCAAGTGGCTCACTTTAATTAATTAGTCCTAATTGAGACATCTCTGCAAATACCCCTTTATTGAAGGTCATGGTTCATCGGTTTCCTGGGAAATCATGCTGTCTATGTGCCTAGAGTGCTGGAGTATGGCAAAAATAAGAGAGGCCGCCTTGCACATGGCCCTGCTTCTGGTAAGAACAGTGATATTCAGGGACAGGCAGGGGTCAGGCTCAGAGATATGCAGAAATCCAGGTAGAGAGAGATGGAGAGCGGTGGCTGTAGGAAGGTGGGAACCGTAGGGACAGAGGTGGAGACAGATTCTTCTTTGAATCACAGGGAGAGAGGCAGGCAGGAATGGGAACAGATGGACTGGCGGGCTGGGCAGACAAATGTCCCTCTGCCTTTTCCTGCCTTGTTCGCCTGGCCTCCTCATCTCCTGGGCACACGCCACCCCACCTGCTACCCGCCCTCCCCGAGTGGCAGCAGTGACAATCAAGCCTGATTCCTCTTTGGCCCAGTCACCCTCCTCCCCTCCCCCTCCTATCGCTCCCCGCAATCATCTCGTTTGTTCAAAATGAGCCTCAGCGGCTGGAGCCAGACAGCTGTTCCATTCTGGAGCTGGTGCTGGGCAGCATCAGGGACAGTGGGAGTCAAGGTTGAGGGGCACAGGGTGAAGGGGAAATTGGGGGCTCGGCTTCCACCAGGCTGAGTTCCCATTGCTACAATCCTCAGGGGTTCAGACACCTTGAACCCTCTCTGGTCTTTCTTGGCTCAGGTCTGACTTCTGCTGCTCACAGTACCACATCCCAGTCGCTGCCCAGAGGCCCAGAGGCCCAGAGGCTGTGTGTTCTAATCTAATCTCCACATCCTCCACTGCTATCAAGGTCTTATGGGCCCAAGGAGACTTAGTCACAGACAGATAGCCACTAAACAGATAGAGAGACACATGAATTCCTGGGGCTCACTGGCCAGCCAGGTAGTCAAATCAGCAAGTTCAAGGTAAAAGACGGGAGACCTTGTCTCAAAAAACAAGGCCAAGCCATCAGTGGATAGAGGGACTTGCCACCAAGCCTAAAAACTTGGTTTGATCCCTGGCCCTTAAGGTAGAAAAAGAACCCTACAGTTATCCTCCGACTTTAACAGGAACATTGTAGTAGTATGGGCACAATAAATAAATAAAGGTCATTTCAAAAAAGCAAACATGAAGTTTGTTCTGAGAAGTGATAGTGGAGGTTGACCTCAGGCCTACCACATGTGTAAGCGAGCGAGCAAGAGAGAGAGAGAGAGAGAGAAAACACACACACACACACACATAAATACAAATAACATCTGGGATAGGAATGAGAGACAGAAGCCAAAGAGAGCATGAAGATATGGCAGAGACACAGCAGGACACAACAGATTTGGAGACACAGGGGAAAAGATGTCAAACACAAATACACAGATACAAACACACCCAAAGAGACAGTCACTCCTACTCAGTCAACAAAAAGTATTTACAATGAAGACAGGAGAACACAGTCACGGAACCAGGCTCTGTGGAAAGTGCAGATAGTCCTGGGTGCTATTTGGGAAGCTGAAGCAGGAGAATTGCTTAAGCAACACACAGAGCCCTGGGGACAAGGAGAAGAGAGCTCTAAGGAAGAACAATACCTATGATGTTAAGTTTCAAAACGGACAAGTGAGCAAGACCGCTGCTCAGCCCTGACAGCTTCAGTCTGCAGGACCCACAGGGCCGGAGACAAAACAAAACAACCAAAAACAAAAAACAAACACAACAACAGCAAAACAGAAGTGGGGGTGAGCAGTCCCACCATGCCCACAGCAAGGTGGGAGGTGGAGCCCGGAATCTCGGGAGTTCTTGGGAGGAGGAGAGCACTTGTCACTCTTCCTGGGGTTGTGTTTGTTTTTCTGAGACAGGGTTTGGCTGGCCTGGAACCCACAGAAGGCCCACCTTCATCCCGGGCTGGGGTTAAACGGTGCACCACCGCGCCTGGCTGCACTTAGCACTCGGCAGAGGTTTGGTTTGGTTCCAGTTACCCTCCACAGCAGCTCAAGATCATGTGATTCAGTTCGGGGCACCCGACGCCCTCTTGTGGCCTCCATGGACACTGCACATTTGTGGTGAACAAACACACATTCAGGCAAAAACACCCATCACATAAAAATAATAAATGAATAAAATGTACAAAAATGTAAAATAAACAAAAAGCTTATTTTTTTAAAAAAAGGAGGTGATAAATAGAGAGATTGGCCTCCTGAAATGTCCTGGGACCACATGTGCACCATCATGAAACCTCATTTCCCACTTCATATCACGTTTTCTCTTTCTATTTTATTTTAGGGATATGCAGGTCTCGGAGCACACCAGGAAGCGGGTGGCCTCTCACTTCTAAGCCTTCCTTCTTGGCACCCCTTTACTCAGACAACTTCTTCCAGATTTCAAGTCTCAACTCATGGGCTCAGATATAGTCCAAAGGGGCTTGCAGCACAAGCATAAGGACATGCGTTCAAATCCCCATAGCATACATAAATCTGTACGTTTGCGCGCGCGCGTGCGTGAGTGCATGTGTGCACGTGCACCGCGTGTGCATGTGTCATGAGACAGGGTTTCTCTGTGTAGTCCTGTCTGTCTGTCCTGGAACTCTCTCTACAGACCAAACTAGTCTCCAACTCACAGAGATCCACCTACCTCTGGGACCAAAGGTATGTGTCACTACTCCCCAGTGGTGTGTCCATTTGTAATCCAAGTGCTTCTGTGGTGCAATGGCAGGTAAAGATGAAAGAATCCTTAGAAGCCTGTGGGGCAGCTGTTCTAGAATATTCAGGGGCAAACAATAGACCCTCCCTCAAACAAAATGAAAGGCAAGGACCAATGCTTGAGATTGTTTATTCACCTCCACGTGTGTGTTGTGTTGTGGACCTGCACACGTGTGAGCACACACACACACACACACACACACACACACACACACAGAGAGAGAGAGAGAGAGAGAGAGAGAGAGAGAGAGAGAGAGAGAGAGAGAAAGACTCTCATTTGGAGGCTGAGGCTGTAGCATTTGCCCAGCACAAAACCTAGCAAGAACAAGAAAAACTTAATTTAGGCATTGCCACCTCCAGAAAACCCCTGTGGCACCAGGGCTGGTTTTATTACCTTTCATCTGCCACCACAACATTCCAGAAATAATTCTGTCACCACACATGCATTGTCACGTCATGAGAACTGCAGATCCAATTCACAGTAGAGACCCAGCGAATGTGTCAGGCTGCTTTCCTCTTTTCCTGCCCCCCCTTCCTGCCCTACATCCCCCCTTCCTGCCCTACATCCCTCCTTCCTGCCCGCATCCCTCCTTCCACTTTTGAGACAGGGTCTTGCTGTGTAGCCAGGCTGGGTTTGAACTTACTATGCTCAACTCTCAGCTTCTCCAGGGCTAGAATTAGAATTACAGAGGTGCATCATCAATATGTTCATCATGTATGACATTCTTTTTTTTTTTTTAAACACTACTGGGAATGGACCCAGGGTCTCCTCCAGCATCTTGTTCCTGTGCTCTGCTGCTGAGCCATCCCTGGGGAGTTGTAGGGAGGAGCTCTATCACTGAGCACACCCCAGCCCCTCACTGGGTGGTTTGAATAACAAGGCCCTCAAGAGGCTCATAGGTTTGAATAATTGGTCCCAGTTGCTGGAACTGTTTGGGAAGGATTAGGAGGTCTTGTTCTCTCTGCCTGCAACTCGTGGATCAGAGCTCTCAGCCATTGCTCCACTGTCCTGCCTGTCACCATGCCTCTCATCCTGATGAACATGGATTCTCTGAAGCGGTAAGTAAAGCCCCCAACTAAATGTTTTCTCTTAGAGGTTGCCTTGGTTATGGTGTCTCTTTACAGCAATAGTACAGTGAATCAGACACAGGGGGATTCTAGACAGGGGCTCTACCCCTTAGCCACACCCCAGCCCCTCACTGGGGGATTCTAGGCAGGGCTCTACCCCTGAGCCACGCCCCAGCCCCTCACTGGGGGATTCTAGGCAGGGCTCTACCCCTGAGCCACACCCCAGCCCCTCACTGGGGGATTCTAGGCAGGGGCTCTACCCCTGATCCACACCCCAGCCCCTCACTGGGGGATTCTAGGCAGG
>PVIH01031628.1:0-10528 GCA_004025045.1 Sigmodon hispidus | reverse complement strand
AGAGAGAGAGAGAGAGAGAGAGAGAGAGAGAGAGAGAGAGAGAGAGAGAGAGACCAAATGAACAAAATCAGAAATGAAAAGGGGGACATAAAAACAGACCCCCAGGATATCCAGAGAGTTTTCAGATCGTAATTTGAAAATCTGTATTCCACAAAAGTGGAAAACCTAGAAGAAATGGACAGCTTTCTGGACAGTTACCATTTACAAAAATTAAATGAAGATCAGATTAATTACCTAAACAGGCCTATAACCCTTAAGAAAATTGAAGCTGTCATTAAAAGCCTCCCCTCCAAATAAGCCAAGGTCCAGATGTTTCAGTGCACAATTCTACCAGACATTCAAAGAAGAATTACTACAATTACTCCTGAAACTATTTCACACAGTAAAAACTGAAGGAATATTGCCAAATTCCTTTTATGAGGCAACAATTACCCTAGTACCCAAGCCACTCAAAGACACAACAAACAAGGAGAATTACAGAACAATTTCCCTCATGAATATTGATGCTAAAATTCTCCACAAAATTTTATCAAACCGTGTACAACAATATATAAAAAATATTATCCATCTTGACCAAGTAGGCTTCATTCCAGAAATTCACTGCTGGTTTAATATACGAAAGCAGTAAACATTATCTATCATATTAACAAATTAAAAGAAAAAACAACATGATTATGTCTTTAGATGCTGAAAAAGCCTTTGACAAAATCCAACACTCCTTTAGGATAAAAGCCCTGGAGAGATCGGGAATAAAGGGAGGATATCTAAATAATAAAGGTGATTTATAAGAAGCTGACAGCCTACATCAAACTTAATGGAGAAAAAAATCTAAACAATCCCACTAAAATCAGGAACTAGACAAGGATGTCCTCTCTCCCTTATCTATTTAATATAGTTCTTGAAGTTTTAGCTAAAGAAATAAGGGACTGAAAGGAGGCTAGGGTGATACAAATTGGAAAAGAAGAAGTGAAACTATCTTATTTGCAGATGATATGATTGTATATATAAGTGACCCAAAAATTCTACGAGGTAAATGCTTCAGCTGATAAATACCTTCAGCAATGTAGCAGGATACAAGATTAAGACAAAGACATCAATAACCCTCCTATGCACTAAAGATAAAACGGCTAGAAGAGAAACAAGTGAAACATCAGACTTTATAATAGCTGCAAATAGCATTGAATACCTTTAGTAACTATAACCAAAGAAGTAACCCATCTGTTTAACAAAATTTTAAATCATTGAAGAAAGAAATTGAAAAGGATATCAGAAAATGGAAAGATCTCCAATGTTCCTAGATAGGTAGCATCAACATAGTAAAAATGACAATTCTACCAAAAGCAATCTACACATTCATTGCATTCCCCATCAAAATCCCAACACAATATTTTTTGGATCTTGAAAGAGCAATACTCAATTTAATTTGGAATAACAGGAAAGCCAAGATTACCAAAACAATTTTTCTCGACAAAGAACTTTAGGAAGTATCACCATTCCCGACTTCAAGTTATTCTATAGAGCTACAGTAATAAAAACAGCCTGGTACTGCCATAAAAAAAGACATGTGAATGAATGGAATTGAATTGAGGATCTAGGTATTAACCCCAAAACCTATGAACACCTGATCTTCGACAAAGAGGCCTAAAAACATTCAATGGAAAAAAGATAGTGTCTGTAATAAATGGTGTTGGCATAGCTGGATGATAGCATGCAGAAAAATCTAAATATACCCAAGCCTGTTACCCTGCACAAAACTGAAATCCAAGTGGATCTAAGATCTTAACATAAACCCAGCCACTCTGACCTTGACAAAAAAGAGAGTGGGAAATACACTTCCATGAATTGGAACAGGCGACCACTTCCTAATATAATATCAGTGGCAAAGACAGTAAGAACATCAATCATTATGTGGGACGTCAAGAAACTAGAAGCGTCTGTAAAGTGAAGGATACTGTCAATAAGACAAAATGATAGCCTACAGAATGGAAAAAGATTTTCACCAACCTCACAAGTGATAAAGGCCAGACTTCTAAAATATGTAAAGAACTCAAGAAACAAGAGCCCAAAACCTTGAATAACCCAATAAAATTGGGGTTCAGAACTAAAAAGGGAATTCTCAGCAGAAGAATTATGAATAGCTTAAAGACACTTTAAAAAGTCCTCAACTTCTTTAGCCATCAAAGAAACACAAATCAAAACAACTTTGAGATACCACCTGACTCCTGTCTGATGGGCTAAGATAAAATACACAGGGGACAGCCTATGTTGGAGAGGTTGCAGAGTAAGGGCAACACTCCTTTATTGTTGGTGGGAGTGTAAGGTTGTTCAGCCACTCTGGAATGCCTTATGGCGGTTTCTCAGAATATTGGGAATCAATCTCCCCAGGGATACAGCAATACCACTTCTGGACTATACCCAAAGAAGCACATTTGTACTCAAAGGCTTTAACTCAACTATGTCATAGCAGCATTATTCATAATAGCAAGAACCTGGTAACAACCTAGATGCCCCACAACTGAATAATGGATTAACAAACTGTGGTACATCTCTACAATCGAGTGATACTCAGCAGTAAGAAAAAATGATATCCTAAAATTTGTTGGTAAATGGATGTATTTGGAGACTATCCTCCTGAGCCAGGTATCACAAACCCAGAAATATGAGCAGGGGATGGACTCACTCAATAGTGGACACTAAATAAAGAAGCAAAAACAAAGCATGTCAAAGCTGCAAATGACAACTACTGAACAGCTTGAGATATGAAACACCTTGGACTGGCACCTTGGATGTCACTCCCTCTAGAGGAACACCTGACTCAGTCTTGATGTTGGCCTGAGGAGACTGGATCTGCCAGGAGTGGATGCTGAACTGAGTCATATTGGGACGTTGTGAACTTCTGCCCTTGCTGGGGTGATATGGAGAAGAGAGAGTGACTGGAGAGGGTGGGAGGGGGAAGGGACCTCGAACAAGGATATACATGGATATAAAATGTGATTTTACTCATAATTAACAAAAAGAAAAGAAAAAAGAATGTAGATCCCTTTATTAGCAACAACCACAATAATGAGGAAACCAGGCAAATAATTCAATTCAAAATATCTTCAAAAAATAGCAGCTGGAAATAATTCTACCCAGAAGTGAAGAACCTCTACAATCAACAAATAAGTAAATGAAGAAAAATACTGAGGAAGACAGAAGAAGATTTCTAACACACAGAAACTCCTATTATTATGGATAGAAATAATTCGTAAAGTGGGTGACCACCAAATTAAAATCCCACAAACACAATTCATTTCTAATTAAAATTACAGTGAAATTCTTCTTACTAGCATCTTAAGAATCTTTAAATTGATGTAAAGGCACAGTGGAGCCTGGATAGCCAGTACAATCCCAAGTAAAAGTAACATTTCCTAAATGTCACCATAATTAATTTACAACTATTTCACAGAGCTACGGTAACAAAACACCTTATTGCTGAAATACAGAAGTATATGCAAATCGCACAGGGGACTCCATGATATGTTCTCACAACTACAGTCACTTGCTTTTGAAACAGATGCTCATCTCTGTTGTCACTTGAGAAATGCCAGAATGTTTAAGAAATGATGCTGACAACAACAGATATATTTATATAGGCCTAAGAATTAGATCTTTATATCTGTTGTTGAATTTAAATAAAAGTCAAAATGCAAAACTTTAATTGGACCAATGTTTTTGTGGATTGTCTAAAACTCTGCTACTAATAGAAGCAATTCAGGATGTGTGCATAGTTAAGGACTTTGTAAATTAGATTCATTACTCAGAAAATAACACCAGTAGTGGGCATAAAATAAAAAGCTATTAGATAATAAATTGTTAATTTAATTTGTATAGAATGTACAACAATATTTTGTGAGTTATACATTTAACAGTGGATTACTATTCAGGTTATGTAAAACCTCAAGAAATTAAACATTATCCTCAAAAACAACAAAAAGAATGTGTTAAAAACTGTTCCCTAGAACTGTGATAAGAATGCAGATCAGAATCCCCAGTATAGAGACTTAATGTAAGAAATCAATGAAGATTATATATATTCTTTTCACCAAAGAAGCAAGGTCATTCAATAAACTTACTAAGCCAGTGGATATGGTATACCTCCATGAAAATAGCAATGTGAGACCATACATTCATCTATAGAATATTTATTTGTCTGTAAATATTATCACAGGATATATCAAGAGAGAACTTGCATTAAAAATACTTCAAAATTTATGGTATGTAGTGAAAGATGTCTAAAAGGGGAGTTTAAAAGAGCTGTAAGAACATATATTAAAAACACAATACGTATTTAAATTAAATAATAATACACAATAATTGCTTGCCAAAAACCTGAAGTTCAAATTCAGAGATGGAAAGAAAACTTGAAGATTTGACAGAAATGATAGAAATAGTAATAAAAAAATTAAAAATTAAGGCTTGGTTCTTTGGAATAAAAGACAATCTAGATAAAATCTTTTGGCATAGTAACCAAGAAGAAAGATTAGACACATATGACTGAACTTATGGTGAAAATGAAGCTCTTAAAGGAGATTGTCAGTGGAAGTTATGAAATTCTCAATATCATATGAAAACAATATATTCTATTTGAGTAACAAATAGACAAGTTTAGGACACATATGACCACTAATATATAACTAAGATAAAACAAGCTTCTTAAAGAGATCTATATTATAAAGTTTTTAAAGCAGATTGCAAAATTATTTCACTAATAAAAGCCATACTTAAAATCCCAAAGAATATTTTCATAAAAAAAGAAAAGATCACAAATGTTGGGTGCAGAACAATGAAAATTACCTGAGACAGAACTAAATGCTTTCTATCTGGTGCCTAGAGTTCAGTGTGCCAGAATGTGGTATGTGTGCTCCTGGGTCAGAAAAGACACTCTCATCCCAGCTATGGATACAATAGGATACAGTTCTGACATTCCAGGCAACATGTTCCCACTGATGAAAGATCATTATGGCTGTGATGGACTAAGAAATAAAACTTTTCTAATTGGATTTGAGAGTCCAGCTTCATAACAGGGAACTCATGTCTGGTACACAAAACACATCCCAAGACCCAAGGTTAAGAATTTCACACTCCCTAGGAGTAAAATTACTAGTGTTGTTTTATTAGCTTATCATGCTTGTTTACAAAATGTTTATTTCCATAAAATAGTAATTCTCTAAAACTTTTTCAGAGAAATTTCATTTAGCAATGGGCATTGATTAATTCAGAGAGTAATTAGTGACCAAACTGACTAGAATAAATGACTAGTATGTGCTTATCCCAAAATGGCTTATGGGAACATTGCAGAAAGGGGTTGTAATAACATTAGAGACAAAAGATACACCCTCTTCTGATAGAAAGTAGCTCTTGAGAACATGAGTTTACATGAACAACACATGCTTAGATTCAAGCCACCCAGCATTGTGATGAGAGACAGGCTATTGTGTGGTAGTTCCTGTTGGGGTCTGAGGCAGTGTGATCTCTGAGGTGAGAGGTGCTGAAGGGAATGTGAACCAACAGAATGTGAATAACAGGGGGGGGGCTTGTTCAGGCACTCAGTGTTGAAAGAAAGTGAAACAACAGGATTTTCTATGGGTGTGGAAACATTCCATCCACTGGTGCAGTATAGTAAGCTCAGGACATAAACAGTTCACTAGCTTCAGGATGGCACTTAATTAACAAATTCACTAGAAAAGCCCCTTTTTTGGAGCATATGTGAGGAATGAGGAAGCTGAGGTTTATTCTCAAAAGAGCATATCTACCTAGGGGAGATGAATACCAGCTGAACTTTCTGAAAGGAATAGAGAAAATCTGAGGTGCCTAGAAGTGGCTCAGGCTACGTGTGCCGCCTGAAGGACATTATCCTACCAGGTGAGCATCTGCCAGTTGTGCAATGTGCTGTAGGTATCATGAGCTGTCACCCATGCTGGGTTGTACTTTTGCTCTTTTAGCTGTATTTGAGCCATTTCTTATTCAGAATGCTATTGTTAACCCATTGTCTCTGAATAACTCCAGCAAAATACATTGACTCACCAACTTGAAATTATTGAATTATTTTTTAGACATGCAATGTACTACCTGCCCAATAAGCTTTACTTCCTATTTTGATAGCTATATTTTTGAACTTCAGGGGCTAAGAGACAAGAGGTCCAATAGTTCATAATTACATACAAAGCACAGGAGTAGTATAGACTACATGATACTATGTTTAAAAACAAACATCTTCTGGTTCAATGAAGAAATACTATCATGAAGTTAAGTACTTTCATAAAAATTAAACCCATTTATTAAAACTATAACTAACTAGCAATTTCCCTGATAAAATTGTACAAAGAGCAATGATTATATATAATGCATAAATATTTATGAAAATGAGCATTCATGTTAATCTTCAGATAAAATAATATTGCTAATTTCCTAAAAGTACAACTGTCTACTGCTTGCCAGCTGTCCTGACAGACTACAAGAACAACCACAAGAACTGTGTTGAGTCACCAAAAAAAGAGTGAAAAAGCAGAAAATACTTAAAGGAAATCTCATTCCTCAAATTTTAAAAAAGTGGTAAAGAATTATGTGATGTATGTCTATTATGATAATTATCTGTCCTATCCTTTAGAATGAAACATCCAAAAGACTTACAATGACAGAGTGATGCACATAGCTCTACTTCTGGCTCTGCTGTGAAATCATTCTTCTGAGACCACACATGATAAAGAGAACTCAGGGCTCTCCTTTGTGTCATGGGCAAAGTTCCAGAATTCTGTGTCTAGGAACAGAAGCCTCCCAGTCGACAGAACATGACAACTGATGAGGTTCTTCTCAGCTGTTCCTCATCTCAACCAAACTTACTAGCACTTTTTCCATGTGAGTTAGACTGACTTCCTGACTCTCATTTGATATTCCCCAGTATCTCTAGTATGGATGAATCCCACTTCACTACATTCATTGCATCTTACTATGTATGAACAATAAAATCAGCTGAGTTCTGTACTTCTTTGTTCATATCATGACCTTTGTTCTGCTTTATTTTTCCAATAGTGAAAAATACTATAGAATAGTCTCTTTTTCTTTTTTATTATGAATAAGGTCATATTTTTTTTATCTATTTATCCCCTTCTTCAGACTCTCTTCCATCTCCCACCCCTCCCAGTCACTCACTCTTCTCTCCATCACTTTATCTCCTTCCCAACAAGGGCAGGAGGTCCAAAGATCCAAAGGTGGCTTAGTTCAGCATCCACTCCAGGCAGATCCACTATTCTCACCCCAACATCAAGACTGTGTCAAGTGTTCCTTTGCAGAGAATGGGATGGAAGTTGCCAGTCCAAGATGTTTCAGATACCAATTGTACAGAGGTTGTGATTTGCAGCTAGGGTATGCTTAGCTTTTTGTTTAATGTGAAGCATTAGTGAATACATCCCCTGCTTATCTTTCTGGGTTTGTTTTTCCACATTCAGGAGGATATTCTCTAAATGCATCCATTTGCCTGCAAATTTTAGGATATCTTTTTTTCTTACTGCTGATTAGTACTCCATTGTGTAGGTGTACCACAGTTTGTTAATCCAGTTTGTTAATCCATTCTTTACTTGAGGGGCATCTAGTTTGTTTCCATATTCTAGGTATTACAAATAATGCTGCCATGAACATAGATGAGCTAATACCTTTGGAGTATGACTGTGTGTCTTTAGGGTATAAACCCAGAAGTGGTATTGCTGGGTCCTTGGGAAGATTGATTCTCAGTTTTCTGAGAAACTGCCATACTGCATTCCAGAGTGGCTGAACAAGCTTACAATCCCACCAACAATGGAGGAGTTTTCCTCATGCACTGCAACTTCTCCAGCATAGGCTGTCCTCTGTGTTTTTGATCTTAGCCATTCTGACAGATACAAGGTAGTATCTCTCAGATGTTTTGTTCTGCATTTCTCTGATGACTAAAGATGTCCAGCACTTTTTCAAGTGCCTTTCAGCCATTTATTATTCTTCTGCTGAAAATTCCCTTTTTAGTATTGAGCCCCATTTTTTTGATTGTGTTATTCAAGGTTTTGTGCTGTGACTTCTTGAGTTTTCTATATAATTTAGCGATCAGTCCTCTGTCAATTGCAGAGTAGGTGAAAATCTTTTCTCCTTCTGTAGGCTGTAATTTTATCTTATGGATAGGTTCCAACGTGCTAAAACAAGGTGCTTCAGATCCCAGACTGTTCAGTGGGTGATGTTTGCAGGGCTAGTTGTGCTTTACTTTTTGTTTAAAATCCACCAATGAGTGAGTACATTCCCTGCTTATTGTTTTGGGTTTGTATACCTTGCTCAGAAGAATATTCTCTAAATACATCCATTTGCATGCATATTTTAGGTTGTCAGTTTTTCTTACTGCTGAGTAGTATTTCATTGTATATGTGTACCACAATTTTTTTTAGTTGAGTGGTATCTAAATCGTTTCCAGGTTCTTGCTATTATGAATAATGCTTCTATGAACGTAGTTGAGCTAATGCTTTTGGGATGCAAATGTGCTTGTTTAGGGTATATGGCCCAATAGTGGTATTGCTGGATCCATGGGGAGATTGATTCCCAGTTTTCTAAGAAACCACCATACTACAGTCCAGAGTGTCTGATCAAATTTACACTCTCATCAACAACGGGAGATTGTTCCCCTTGCTCCACAACCTTTCCAACATAGGCTGTCATCTGTGTCTTTGTTTTTACCCATTCTGACAGGTATGAGGAGGTATTCCAAAGTTGTTTTGATTTGCATTTCTCTGATGGCTAATGATGTTGAGCACCTTTTCAAGCGCCTTTAAACTATTTCTAATACCTTAGCTGAGAATTTCCTTTTTAATTCTGAACCCCATTTTTAATTGGGTTATTTATGACTTTGGGCTCTAGTTTCTTGAGTTATCTATATATTTTATAATTTAGTCCTCTTTCAGTTGTAGGGTTGGTGAAAATCTTTTCCCATTCTGCAGGCTGTCATTTTGTCTTATTGACAGTGTCTTTGGCTTTACAGAAGCTTCTCAATTTCAGGAGGCTCCACTTATTGATAGTTGTTTTTAGTTTCTGTGGTACGAGTGTTATATTTAGGAATTTGTCACCTGTGCCATTGCATTGGAGTGTATTTTCCAGTTTCTTTTCTGCCAGATCAGCAAGATTATGCTGAGGTATTTGATCCACTTCGATTTGACTTTTGTGCATGCTTATAGGCTTGAAACTATTTGCAGTTTTCAACACACTACCATTCAGCTATGCCAACACTATTTGTTAAAGATAATATTTTTTTCTTTCCATTGAATATCTTGGGCCTCTTTTCAAAGATCAGGCGTTTATAGATTTTTGGTTAATGCTGATCTCCAATTCAATTCCATTATTCCACAAGTCTGTTTTAGCCAGGACCAGGCCTTTTTTTTTTTTTTTTTTTTTTCTGTAGCTCTATAGTATAATTTGAGGTCAGGGATGCTGATATCCCTGAGGTTCTTTGTTGAGCAAAATTATTTTGGCAAACCTGGCTTTCCTGTTTTTCTGAATGAAACTGAGTATTGTTCTTTCAATGTCTGTACAAAATTGTGTTGGTATTTTGATGCGCAGTATATTGAATCTGTAGTTTGCTTTTGGTAGAATTGCTATTTTTACTATGTTGATCCTACCTACCCAGGAACATGTGTGATCTTTCCATTTTCTCATATCCTCTTCATTTTCTTTCTTCAGTGATTTAAGGTTTGTATCAAACAAATCTCTTACTTCTTATTTATAATCAACTATAACTTGTTTATAGTTACTCCAAGGTATTTAATGCTATTTGCAGCTTTTACAAAGGGCAATGTTTCCCTTATTTCTTTTTCAGCCCTTTTATCTCATCAGGAGGGATACAGATATCTTTGAGTTAATCTTTTATCCTGCTAAATTGCTGAAGGTGTTTATCACCTGTAGAAATTCCAGGGTAGAATTTGTGGATCACTGATGTATATGATCATATCATTTGCAAGTAGAGATTGTTTCACTTCTTTTCTAATTTGTCTCCACTTAATCTCGTTGTGTACTCTTATTGGTTTAGCTAAACTTCAAGAACTATATTGAATAGATAAGAGAAGAGGGGACAGACTTTTCTTATTTCTGATTTTAGTGGGTTTGCTTTGAATATTTCTCCATTTAGTTTGATGTTGGCTGTCAGCTTCTTTTCAATCGCCTTTATTATACTTAGATATTTTCCCTATATTCCTGATCTCTATAGGACTTTTATCATAAAAGAGTGTTGTATTTTTTCAAAGGCTTTTTCAGCATCTAAGAATATAATCATGTGTTTTTTTCTTCAGTTTGATTATATAATTATTGATAACATTTACTTTTTTGTTTTTTTGTTTTGTTTTGTTTTGGTTTTTTTTTTTTTTTTTTTTTTTTTTTTTTTTTTTTTTTTTTTTTTTTTTTTTTTTTTTTTTTTTTTTTTTTTTTTTTTTTTTTTTTTTTTTTTTTTTTTTTTTTTTTTTTTTTTTTTTTTTTTTTTTTTTTTTTT
>PVIH01031627.1:0-10575 GCA_004025045.1 Sigmodon hispidus | reverse complement strand
CCTCTGGTCAGGGTTCGAATCCGCCCCTCAGAGACCCCTGCAGTTGGTTTGCTCAGTTCACTCAGTTCGGGGTCGCAGTAGGGATCCTTGCAGATACCCTCAGCAGCAGCAGGAGCTGTGGGTGTGGCCAGGTGCAGAGTTCAGCTGCCCCCTGCTCCAGAGTGTGCTGGGACGCTGCAGAGAGCACCGGTCCCGGCGGAACCCAAAATCCATGTTTTATGATGACCAAGTACTTCTGGGTGTGAGGCCTGCTCTGAAGTGTGCTTGGTATACCCAGTGACATACCTTTTGAGAAAATTGTTTTTACCTTTCTCAGCAGGAATCCATTGCAAATAGCTTCTTTGCCAGTGTCCATTTTCAACTTTTTAAAAGGAGCTGAAGTTTCTCCTACTCTCTTCCTTGCATTCTCTGAACAAATTAGCAGAGTGATTTCTAGTCACACAACCAGCATGATCAGAGTCTTTAGTTTAAATTGAAGGAGAAAAAAAAAAAAGCATAGCATCTGAAGTATTTTCTTTCTACTCCTTCATTGGTGCTATCGTGGTTATTCTACAGTTTGCGCTCCTAGCAGGAAAGGAAGGAGTCTTCCTGTAGAACATGCTTGATAAGACATCTGGTGTTTCCTGGAGAATGTTGACGAGAGGAATTACTATACTTCTAACAGCAGCTATCTTTCTGTTCTTAACCGCTAGCTAATGTAACTATGAGGAATTGTTGCTTTGTCATGTTTTCCTAACATATACCAGTGAAAAATTAGCTTTCTAATTGTATAAAAAAATAATGATTCTTGCCTTGTCATCTTGGGCTCAGAAGCTTGGCAAAAATATTTATACTTATATAACAGATGAAAGGAAAGTGATTTTTGTTCTTGGTCTGCTTATCCCCACTCTGGTTTCCATAGTTTCATGTACCTTAACATTCAGCTGACTTGGTAATCAGTGAAACAAGCTGTTTTAGGATATGATTAAGCCTGACTACTCACTTGCTTCATCAAGCAGTTTTGAGGTAACACATATTAAACACAGGATCTTCTCTGATCCTAGATTAACAACATTATATTTAAAACATTGTCTCATACTCAACTCATAAATTATCAGAAGCCATGGATTAGCAGGAACCAGTCACTAAGTGTTTATAGAATCTATTCCTACTAATTGTATTAACCTATTTATAAAACCATAAGACACAAGAGTCTAGCACCAACTCCAGCTTCAATGTCTGGAAATTTGATAGAAATGGAAAAGTTCACTGAACACATACCACTGATGAATAAACACAAGCATGTGTTTTCACAAGATTCTCAGGTAGTTGGGATGTGTGTGAAAGGCTGAGAACCATTATCATTGAAAACAGAAACCACAAAGTAACTTCAAAGGAGCATTAACAGACAGCTTATCAAAAGACAGGGTGTTTGAAAAAAACAAAAACAACTATGGATGTTTCTGTATGCTGCATGATTGATCTAGATGGTCAAAAGACTTTGAAGTTATTCTTGGGATGGGATAGCGATGAAAGTAATCAAAATTGTGCATGGGAAGATATACCGGCAGCAGTGTAGAAAAGAACATGGGAATATAACATCTCATATTTTCAGTATTAGATCTGTCATTTTTGTTGCATAAACTTTTCCAGGCTGATATGTAACCTAATGCATTAACATCACACAAAGTTATTTCTGTTAATGACTCAGAAGAAGAGTCTTAACATTTGTGGCACTGTGCTCTATAGTGATGCAATGGGAACCAAAATCCCAGGGTAGGAAACATTCAATGTTTACAGCCAGCTAGAGACTCACCAAAGAAACAGAAAATGTAGGGCAAAAGAGGCCCTGAGAGCACATTATTATGAATCTTTCTGATTCTTTAACACCAAGGTTGCAAGCCTTCTTTCACCTGCCCTTTGGCGATCTGGGTACTTATTTGTATCCTTCCCTGAAGGTTACCAGGACAAGAAGTGGAATAATACCTGGCCGCCCTACTCAGGCTCCTGGTTAGGTGTTTGCACCATCATTGCACATTAGGATCACCTGGGAACTGCCCAGGCTTCCCATACCACACCAAAGAATATATGTGATAGCTTCTACTAACAGGTAGGCCTCAAAAAGTAAATATATGCCCAAATTGAACCTTCTCATAAAGAAAAACAGTCTTCCATTTGTTCATGTGGAGTAAAATGTAATGTTTGCTTTTTGTTGTTTATATTATCTATTACAAGGTCTCAGTGTGAATTCTCTATTAAGCCCATTCTACTTTTTTAATTCACAACAGATAAACTGCCCACCTGGTAGTAATTTTGCCAGCATCCCCAACTTAAAAATAATAAACTGAGGCCCAATGAAGAAATACTATTGCTTATGCTTATCCAATTAGTCTATCTCTGTCCAATACTCTACCTAAGAGGATGACTGCCTTAGAACGTGGCCTTTGATTAAAGCCACAAACTCTGAGAATGATTTAAAGATTTATTCATCACTCCTTCCATGACCAGCTGCTGGGGTATATATTAAGAATTATGAAAACAATGTATTCAAAGACTTGATGTGTGAATGTTTAAGTTGGTTTTGAGCATGATTTACCATGTCTAGATGCCATCAAGTCAGAACATAGTGATGTAGAATGGGCATCCAGTGGCTACTGTTAAAATGATCCACCAAATGATTTTATAACTATGTAAAAGATAAAGTTATGTTATGTGATTTAGCATATTGTCAGCACACATGCTCATTACTTTGGATTTTGAGTAGCCACTACCCATCATTCTGTCTTAATTGATGCTTGGTAAATTTTACTGTTTCTTTTATTCTGGGTCTTATGTGTTTAGTTGGTTCCAGTCACTCTACTTTGTCTCAGGAGGAATTTAGGTTTTGTTCCACCCAGTGGACATACCTCCTTTTTCTCCATATTTTCTCCCTGTTCCCATCAGAACCTATCTCTGTCATTTTATGCCCACATTTTCAACTCCAGGTTGCAAATTTGAGTTTGAATGCAATTTCTTCATTGAGCTTATCCTGATCTCTCACCAGTAATTGCTCTTAAGTTTCTTCATGCAAAGAAAAGTAAAAACAAAAACAAAAAAACCCTAAACTTCATAATTTCTACTGTGTATCAAGTTATATATTTACTTATTCAGTAACTAATTTTCTACTAGAATACATCTTCCTTGGGCAAATGATATTTGTTCTATCAGAATATCTCTAATGTATAGAAACTATCTAGGGCATATATAGTAGGATCTTAGCTAAAAATTTTAAACATTAATGATATTTAAGTTCCTTTAGTTTTTAAATAGAAAATTGTTGAGGCATGCTTGCTCTCCCCCATCTCTTCTGCATCTGGCATATGTGTATACATGTATGCAAGTGCTCACATACATGTGTATATATAAGAATAGAGGACAGAGACTGAAGTCAACTATTGTCTTCAGTTCCTTATCACCTTAGTTTTTGAGGCAGAGTCTCTCCCTGAAACTGCATCAGCTGGGCTGGCTAGCCAGTAAACTTCAGGATCTATTTGTCTAGGTCTTTTCAGTGCTGGGAGTATAGACCTGCACCCCTGACTATGTTTCATGAAGTTGCTGAGGATCTTAATTCAAATTTTTGTACTTCTATGACAAGTATTTTTCTAAGCTATCTACTCAGCACAACTCTGGCTTCCCTTCACATTCAGTCCTATGGAGTGTTCTAACTTCTGTTGTCTCTCCTCATTCCAGTGCTCTCAGTGGATGCATAGAAACAGTCATCAAACTCTATATGAAGTGTTCCTGCCTGATTGCTTACCAGTTTTAGAAAGACTTTAACCTCTATAGGAAGCTACAGAGAACAGGTCTAATTCAATAGTATTCCCCAAATGCACAAAGTACCCTGGGGATGATAGTACCTTTTGAGATGAGAATATCACAACATGAGCTGATAAACTATTGGAGAAATACTTCAAATAAACTTGCTGAAATTTCCGTAAGTGTTTTATGTATAGTTCAGTTAATGTTTACATTTATTTTTATTGTTCTTATTAGTATTCTAGTATTTTGTGTATAGACTCTGGAAGTTTCTATGTACACAGTAGTTTTGCA
Organism: Sigmodon hispidus; assembly: GCA_004025045.1. Taxonomy (NCBI): domain Eukaryota; kingdom Metazoa; phylum Chordata; class Mammalia; order Rodentia; family Cricetidae; genus Sigmodon; species Sigmodon hispidus. The sequence goes on along the minus strand of PVIH01031627.1, from coordinate 6,507 downwards.
TGGTAAAAATTCAAATACACAATGTATATAAATTGTCTCTTAAAATAATTCTCAGGAATGGGCAACCCCTACAGCTGATTAGAAGAAAAAGCAACAACCGGGAGAAAAAAACAGCTCATTGAGATATTCGAAACTCAGTTCTTTTGCAGATGAAAATTTCATTTCAGACAGTGTGTCTGATGTTCTGGATGGTCTTTGAAGAAGATAGATGGGGTGCATTAAAATTCACATTTTAATACAGAAGACAATGAAAGAGTGAAAAGAAAATACAGTCCAGATGAGCAGACGTTGGGTGACTACATTATAAGGGTGATACTAAACGGCGCTGACAAGACCAAGGGTGGGTCAGAAGCACCTACAGATGTCAGATCAGCTGACATCTGTACCTGGCAGTGGGAGGATCTGAAGGAAGAGATGCCAGACAGAGAGGATAAAACCTAGAGGCCGAAGCATGTATGTGAGCCTGTGTAGATGATGGGCTGCGGGGAAGGGAGCAAAGGAGACTGGGTTTCATCGGAAGTCAATCCCTGGCTCTGACAGAGTTCCTGGAGACCAGGGAGCACATGATTTGATTAGATGAGTCTGCTGCAGCCCTGAGGTATGCAGGAAGCAGAAGTTCAAGCAGCGCCGACAAAAGGCAGAAACCTGAGTCTAGGAAATAAGACAAGGACAAATGAGCCTGGCTGAAATATAAAGACATCGTTTGTGTCAAGTTCTCCGAATAGGCTTACGATGTAGGCAAAGGAAACTGAACGCACAGTTACTAACTATTCTTCAAAGGTGCCGGGGGACTGCCTGCAGAAGCTCATCATGCATTCTAATGTCCTGGAAGGCTTGTTTCTTCTACATTCCCTTTTCTCATTGCTAACATCCTAGAAACCCTGACACATTAAGCTCTTACATTCTCTATGTAATTTATATAGTACCACAACTTATAATTCTTTACTGAAAGCCCACTTACAGTATAGCATAAAAGAAACACAAGCTCTGTTTATGTGCGCCATGTGCATTCAGACCCAAGGAAACCAGAAGAGGACACCAGACTCCTCAGGAATGGAGTTACAGATGATTGTCAGCCATCCTGCAGGTGTTGAGAACCAAACCTTGGTCCTTTGGAAGAACAGCTAGTATTTTTAACTGCAGAGCCATCTTTCCTGCTCACAATTTTTGTTTTTAAGAGGCCTATTTTAAAGATTTAACATTACTTAGGAAGATTCCCTAATCTATATTTATTGCAACAGTAAACTCCACTCAATGAAGAACTAATGTTTTCCCTCAAAAACTCTCTAGAGGCTTTTCCCTTTTAAAAATTCCTCTACTTTCTTAACAGACTGTTTGGGGTGCTCTCTTTGTGCCCTCTCTACTGCATCTGGTTTATGTGTGTTGAGCTGTGTGTGCAGATGCTCATGTACATGTGTGTGTATGTATATAGAGGCTTTTTCCCTTATTGGTTTGCTTTGTATTTTCCCTAATCCAGATAGACTTAATATATTGTCAGTAAAGAGGACATTTTTAAAAATAATGTTATAGTCTCATCACTCTCTAATAAACATGGTACATTTAATATTTAGTTCCAGCAGTTATAAATGTGCCACAGATCTATAGCCATAACTACAATCTAGTTCTTTCCTAGCAATTAAAATCTTTCTTGACACCTCCCTTACTATGTGACAAATTCTAGACTATTATCCTCTGAAATGATGCAATGCTGATTGTTACTACCTTAGTCTAGCCCAGTCTAGTCAGAATCTTGAGTTTACTTTTGTGATTATTATGTAGTCATTGTTAGTTTCGCGTCTGAAAACAGATATACACTATCAAGGCCAAACATGAGAGTTTATTTAAGAGAGAATTTCCAGGCGGGTGCAGAAGCAGGGGAGGACAGACCAGGAGACAGAGAGAAGGGGGAACACACACACGGTGGTCTCTTTCAAGAGAAGGGGTGTGTATGGATATGCGTCATGCCTCTAGGGAGGTGCTTCTAGGGAGGTGCTTCTGTATGCAATGCTGCAGGGTGTATGTACAAGGTGCATCCTACCTGAGCCGAGTTGGCTCAGCTACGTGGAATGCCAGGAATCCTTACAGTCATAATAACTGATCATTGGTGTTGTATAAACTTTAGCAATCCTTCACGCATTTTTGTTACCTAGTTTTCTTATTCAAAAAGTATAGCTGGCAGCTGTAAGATTAAAGGGTTTACAAGAGGACTCAGGAAGGGAACTTTACTGTGTCTAGCACAACTGAAGAACCCAGCATTCTGGTAGTAATAGAACTATAAATTAAAAACTTAAATGAATGGATAGATAAGGCAGAGGGAGAGAGAAAGAAAGTGAAAAAGAGAAAGGGAGAGCCTGGAGAGAGATATTGACTTAGTTCTATTATGAACCCCTTAAAAATGTTAAAAATATTAATTTCAGGAAATTCTGACCTGAGCAGAATTAAGAAATTTATTTGTTTTTGTTTAATTTAATTTATTATTACCAAGTATAAGCCTAGTTGTTTTTTAATGAGAAAGAGAAATAGAGTGAGTCTGGATGGGATGAGAAGTAGGGAAAAACCTGGGAGGAGCAGAGGGAGGCAAAACCTCTATCAGTATACATTATGTAAGAAAAATAATTATTTAAGATAGAAAGAAAGAAAAAAAGAAAGCTTTCCAAGGGGGGAAGAACAAATAAAATATAGTCAGAAGGCCTTATGAAATTAAAACAATCACAAATTACTTCCTTATAGCAAATAACAAACAACACCAACAACAACAAAAAAAGAAATTTACCCACTATTGTATTTGCATTAGGAAGCAATTAGGAAAGGAGTTAAATTTTAGTTTAATGGCCAGAACTAAGTTATTTGAACTAAGTTCATATTTGTGATTATGAAAACCAAGTAACTTAGAAATGTTTACCAAAAATAGAAAAAAAAAATAGAGGAGGGGACTTTTAGGAACCAATGCAAGCTTTATAAGAATTATACGACTCTACTCCTCTAATAGTGGGAATTCCAACTGTCATTCAGAGAAGTTATATTTAAAAATGACTCTCCATGCTCTCCTCTGTGAGGTATTTCCCTTTTCATTTTATGCTAGTCCAGGAACTTGTTCCATCAAAGGAGTCCGTGCCTCAGTGGCAAAGGATATGCAAATGTTTTTTAAAGCGTTTCTGCAGTAGGATCTACAAAGAGAAAAATACACTGCAAAGCTAATGTGCCTGAGCACTGCCCTACTGTGGATTGTGAAGAGCAAAGTCTTAGCCTGAGCACTCTCATTCACCAGGTTGTCTTAGCACAAATACAATCTCAAAGGAAGTGGGAAGAAGATGAGAAGTGAGAAGTGACAGAAAATGATTAGTTCCACTCCACAGATGCAGGATGCCTCTGTTGACGACCAAATCAACCATCTCACTTGTGAATTCATCTGTGAATGTGCCTGTGATTTGCACCATGAGGAAAAATGAAGAAAACATGAAACACATTTCAGGATGACAGCATGTGATGGTGGGAAAAACCAGTAGGCTAAATTTTATCTTTAGTGATGTTTTCTAACTTGGTTGAATTTGCAGACACCCCCCACTCCATTCATGCTTCCACTTGAGTTCCTGTTGATGTTAACTCCACTTCTAAAAATAGATCAAAAGCAGCATATTATGATGACTGGGAGGTTTTACGACCCACTTTCCTTGTGGCCCTTTCCATATCAAGGCTGGTCTGCACTGCTAAAAGCACTTGCCTGGATGCAGATGGCTGAAAGTAAATGTCCCTGCTCCTGCCCAGTCCCCAGTGAACTAGGGAAAGATACTTGACTTGCTTTGCCTCTATATCTCTAATTTTTTTTATGTTGAAGATGGTAATACAAGTCCCAGGATAGTGTAGGTTACTCATGTTTCCAGTGGTTATACCAAAGTACTCATAGACAATGTCTAAACTCATGGGCAGGGCTGTATTCCAACAAAACTAAAATTTTTATGTTTCTTTAACTTTTTATATTTCCCCTCTCCAAACTCCTTTTTGATCCTTCCTCCCGCCAACCCATGTTTATGTATCTCTCTAGTTCTTTACCTTTCTCTCAAAATAATGAATGAAAACAAACAAAAGACAAAGAATAAGACAAAAATGCCAAAACAAAACAACCCCCATCCCCAAAACATGGAATTCATTTTTTATTGACCAACTACTTTTGGGCATGAGGCTTGCCCTGAAGTATAGTTGGTATATTCTGTAACACTCCATTGGGGAAGCAAATATTTCCCTTTGCCAGCCAATATCAGATGCAAATAGCTTATTGGTTAGGAATGAGACTGCATATCTACTTTATTCTGTCAGTGCTGGGACCCCATCTGACTTTAAAAATCTGAAATAGTAAAATAAGAAGTAAGGCTGGAATTGGCTAGAAATCCATAGGTTGTCGATGTTTGCTTTATACTATATAAGGTTTCATCTACTAGGAATGTAAAGATCATCTAGTTTGACCTCATTTATATTTGAAATAACAGAGTTAATGGGAGTTCCTCCTTCTTCATACCATGGTAACACACAATCATACAACTAGTCTCAAAACTCGGCTACTAACTATGCTCTTTTATGATTGGAATTTGAGCAGCTTTGATAATGATGCTTTCTTTTCCAAAGGTGATTGTTTTTCCGTAGATTCCCTTAAAACTTCCTTTAGTTTTAAGGTCCAATTCCTTCACTGGGACATTGGGAGAGAAATTCCTATGCAAATGAGAAGTATGTAAGGGAGGGGGTGGGGTGGTGAGGGGGGTGAGTTAAGAAAAGATCATGCAATGGCAGACAGAGCCTGATCCCAGGAGGAAGCTCCCAGTTAATTTGCTTACATACCCTTCTAATTTGCAGATAGATCCAGGATGCCTGGGAAGGAAACAGAAATATTGACTTCTGCTGTGTGCCCTGAACAAAATAGGAAGCACAAAAGATAGCCTGTTTGTTGATGAAGACAAAATATTGCTAGGTATCTATTTAAAGTGTCTGTTTTTGAGAAAAGAATTCATCAGGATTACATCAACATGCCAATGGTTGATAGTGGATCTTCCTAAATCCAGGAGCTTGACTTCCTATCTTCAAGAGTTGTTGTAAATGGTGAGGTGAGAAAACTTAGCTCAAGAAACCCCATTTTGCATTCTAGTAGCTATTTTATAAAAAGGTAAAATAAAGTTTAGTTTCTCATTTCTGGCAGGGGATGCTGCTCAGGTCTGGGAGAACAGTCATGCCTGATCAGTCCTGGGAAAAGAACATGTCCTAAAACAATAGACCTAGTAGGGGGCCTCCCCACTTCTGAGAGAATACCTGCCTAGCTCTAGGAGATCAACCAAGACATCATCAGCTCAGGTCTGGGAAAGGGATAGATTCTCACTTGACTAGTTTTGGGAAAAACCAGCCACCCCAGGTAGGGTCCCCAGTGGGGTCCAAAGATACTCTGGGGCAGAAAGACCCTAAGTACTAGAAAATCAGCATTGTACTCCCAAGCAACCAACTTTGTTGTAGCTTTATCCTTGTAGCTAAGGGCACAAGCTACTTCCTGCTCTGTTGTCACAGAAGCTTGAAGTATGCTCCCTGCCTGGCTTGTATTGTGCTGCCAATAAACCTTTCTGTTTGCATTCTGGACATTTGTGGCTTCAGTGGTCTCTCTGTGGGTTGAGCTCTAGACACAACAGATGACAGATAATTAATTTTAATCTTTAAGTTTTAGATATTTTTCTCTTCTCCAAGGAAAACTGAAAACTTACATTTTAGTCATGATAGTATCTTAGTGGTTTATTTTCTCCCATCCCTCTTATACTCCCTGTTTCCATATGGAAAGAGGAGGCAGAGAAGTAATTAAAGTCTACTTTTACCCCTAGCTCTTAGGAAGTAACGAGCATTGAGATGAAGATCTATTGTGTTTTTACAGGTTCCTTCCTATAAATTCTTTTTTTTTTTTTGCTGTTTTTTTTTCTTCTTTATTTTGTATTTATCAAAAAAACAGTAAAAAGAATTTTAAAATGCCGAAGAGTTAACAATAACTATACAGAGAATAATAATCATAAGCATGGCTTATCAAGGGTGGAAATGCAAATAAGATTACTACACATATATTTTCTTTGTGTTCAGCTTTCCCTCTGAATTTTTTTTCCATTCCTGTATATCCTTATTCAAGGTCTCTTCCCCCTCCTACCACATCTGATCATTTTTCTTCTCTGCAACTCCCCATCCCCTCCCTTGGCAGGGAGCAGACAGTCCTATGGTCACACTGGCCCAATAATGCTTGGATCAGTCTTCACTCCCAGCCAAATCCAGTTTTGTCCCCCCTCCCTCAAGACTGAGTCAGGTGTTCCTATAGATGGACTGGGGTTTGAAGGGTCAGTCCAGGGTGTTTCTGATCCCAAGCTGTTCAGTGGTTGTGGTTTGCTGCTTGGGCATGTTTGGCTTTTTTTCTTGTTTGTTTGTTTAGAGACCACTAGTGAGTGAGTACATCCCCTGCTTATCTCTCTGAGTTTGTGATACTTTGCTCAGGAGGAT
>PVIH01031626.1:0-10576 GCA_004025045.1 Sigmodon hispidus | reverse complement strand
TGGGTGTATACCCTAAAGATGCACATTCACACTCCAAAGGTATTAGCTCAACTATGTTCATAGCAGCATTATTTGTAATAGCAAGAACCTGGAAACAACCTAGATGTCCCTCAACTGAAGAATGGATTAACAAACTGTGGTACATCTACACAATGGAATACTACTCAGCAGTAAGAAAAAATGATATCCTAAAATTTGCTGGCAAATGGATGGATTTGAAGAATACCCTCCTGAGCGAGGTATCACAAACTCAGAAAGATAAGCAGGGGATGTACTCACTCATTAGTGGTCTCTAAACAAACAAACAAGAAAAAAGCAAAGCATGCTCAAGCTGCAAACCACAACCACTGAACAGCTTGGGATCAGAGACATCCTGGATTGACCCTTCGGATCCCACTCCAACTATAGAAACACCTAACTCACCCTTGAGGGAGGGGGGACAAAACTGGATTTGGCCAGGAGTGGAGACTGAACTAAGCATTATTGGATCAGTGGGACCATGGGACTGTCTGCTGCCTGCCCAGGGAGGGGATGGGGAGTTGTGGAGAAGAAAAAATGATCTGATGTGGCAGGAGGGGGAAGGGACCTTGAATAAGGATATACAGGGATAGAAAAAAAAATTTCAGAGGGAAAGCTGAACACAAAGTAATTTTATGTGTAGCAAATTATTTGCATTATCACCCTTGATAAGTCATGCTTATGATTTTTATTTTCTTTATAGTTATTGTTAACTTATCAGCATTTTAAATTCAATTTACTGTTTTTCTTGATAAATACAAAATAAAGAAGAAAAAAACATGAGCCAAAAAAAAGATGTAAAATAAATGAAAAATGTAATTAATTTTACAATAGAAAGAAAAGAGGACCCTAGAACAAAATGTCTGAAATGGTTACAGTTTTTGTCCATGAAAACATAGGGTTGAGTGATGATTTCGAGGGCGGTATTTAAAAAATAAACTTAATTTTTTAATATTTAAATCTTTGAGGAATGAAAAGTTTTCATGTAGTAAATTTGATTCTGTAATCCAACAAGAAGAGTAAAGAGCTAAAAGAAAACTATAAATGTTTACAGGCAACCTCCGACTGCCATACCTGTCTCCTTCTTTAAGATGTCCAGACGCAGAGATAGAAACATATAGATAAAGATGTCCTTCAAGGATGATTGACACACACAAACCGCTAAAGAGAGAGCATTGCACTGGAGGCCCAAGAGAAGCATATTCTCTCAATGATGACTGAGATAAAGAGATAAACTATAAGTTTTACAGCACTTCTAAATGACATAACAGAATATCTACCCATCATAAAATAAGAGCAATGAAACTGATGCAGTTTATAGAAAAAAAATGATAAAATATTATGATAAGAAAATATAATTGGCTGAAACAAATAAATGACAATTTAAAACATAGTATATATGTTTAAAACTCAGTGAAGGTGTCAAAGAACAAAACTGACAATATTGTGAAAGGTGCTGTGTTAGGTTTGCTTTAGCTTATTTTTCCACACTGCCATGAAATAGGCACTTCATTAGTGGAATAGATTTGATGATACGGAAGTCTACACAATAACATTCACCTGATTTTTTTTAAGATGTCAAAAAATGTTCATAAAGAATAGACAACATCTTCAACAAAATCTAGATGTTGGTAGAAAAATGAGGAGGTCCTTAACTCTCACCATGTTGCAAAACTCAACTCTGTATGGATCAAGGACCTCAATGTAACATCTGATGTCTTGAAACTACTAGAGGACAAAAACAAATAAGTAGTATGCTTCAATCTGAAAATGAAAATAAGAATATTCTGCATCAGACTTTGGTAGCTCAGGAAATAAGATCAACAGTTGACAAATGGATCTCATGAAAACGATAGGCTTTTGTACAGCTAAGAGAACTGTGAAGTTAGTGAATGCATGGGCAGCTTTACAAAATGAAAGAAAAGTTTCTCCCACACATCAATCTCAAACTGACTTGTAAACTTCCTTCCTGATGGCTAACATTCATAGTAAGGTTCATGCAGGCTATTGGGAGAGAAGAGGCATTCAGGGTCTTACCCAGCACTTGACTCTGAATGCTCCAATACTGACCTTCTAGACACAATGTGTCCATGGGTACAACAAGCACAACTTGTTACAAGGTAACTATGCACATTCTGTTTGGATTTGAGACCTACTCCACAGGAGGAAATTTCATACCTGGTACTGTACCTTGGTCAAAAGCCCATGACGTAGGGGGCCATATGCCCAGTGGCAGAAACTATTATTGTTATTTTGCTAAATAAGCATGCTGTCAAATTGCCTTCTAAATATTTATTATTTATACTTACAACATATATCGGCTGCCCTCAGCCTTGTCACAGAAGCTCCTTTTGGTACTGGGCAATAGAAAGATGTGTGTAATTGATCAAATGCTAGGAATACAAGACCTAGTGATTGTTGGTCTCACGTGGGAAAAGAGACACACACACACTCACGCTATCAAGGCCACATGAGGGTTCTCAGGCAGATACAGAAGCAGAGAAGCAGGACAGGAGAAGAGAGAGACCACAACATGGCGTCTCTTTTTAAGAGAAGTGTGTGCACGGGTTTACACAGCCATGCCCAGGGGAGTGCCTCCCTCCGTAGGGCTCAACCATGGGAATATTTACAGTGATGGCTGGTGGCACTTGTTATAAATCCCAGCATTCAGGAGAGGAAGGCAGATCTCTGTGAGTTCAAGGTCAGCCTGATATACATAGTGAATTCCCAGAATGTCAGGGTTGCATAGAGAGACCTTATCGAGAGAGAGAGAGAGAGAGAGAGAGAGAGAGAGAGAGAGAGAGAGAGAGAGAGAACAGAGATAAACCACTGCTGCCAGTGATTTTTATCTCTTAATATTACACTCAGGATTTCATCAAATGATAATCTACTAATGAAATGAACACACCAATGATCTAATCACCTCAATAACAATACCATCTACAGATCAAGCCTTTCTACTCATGAGTTTTTAGCAGGAGGAAAGGCACATTTTATTTCTCAGCCTTAACAATGTAGCTCTATCTCTTATAGCAATTTTCTAAATTATTTTGAATATCTCTCTTGTCCTTACAACAAGATAATATGTCAAAAACACTAAAGATTCATAATTTAAAAATATAATACAATAAAGTGGGAAATCTCAGTATCAAATTACTGAGCACATTTCAATGTTTCCAGGAGGCTTGGGGCTTCTTCAAAATAATGCAGTGTCTCAGGAGATATTTTCTAACTCCACATTAGGTCTACTTAGCATAATATCAATGAGAAGATGGGTTTAACTGACATTTATCAAGAAAAAAAATAAATAAATTTGCTTCTACTCTGGTTCCCTATGGAATTTTAACTGATTTCACATCTAGAAAGTACTTGAAGAAAATACATTTCTCATATAACCATTTTAAAATGTTGTTTAGAAATTGTTTTCTTTACTAACCATTCTTTGCAAAACATCTATCATGTGATAAATAATTATGTTGTAGCTAAACTTCAAGATCTAGTACACTGCCTTGAACCCTAACTGAAAAGATGACTTAGTAGTTGAGCATATTTTTCTCTTTCTTTATTTAATTTTTTTATATTTATTATTTGGTTATTTGGGGGGGTTGTCTTTTTTTACAGTCAGATGTAGGTTTTTTGGCTTTTTAAATTTTCTATTTATTTTTGAATAAAGTCTTATTTTTTATCCATGTATCCCCTTGTTCAAACTCTCTTCCCCCTCCTGCCCCTCCCAATCACTCTCTCTTCTCCCTATTTCCTTATCTCCTTCCCAGCAAGGGCAGGAGGTGCCAAGGTCCCAAGGTCCCAAGGTTCAGCATCCACTCCAGGCAAGTCTGATTTCCTCATCCTAATATCAAGACTGGGTTAGGTGTTCCTCTGGAGGGAATGGAATCCAAGGTACCAGTACAATGTGTTTCAGATCCCAAACTGTTCAGTGGTTTGCAGCTTGGACATGCTTTGCTTTTTTGTTTAAAGTCCACTAATGAGTGAGTGAGTACAAACTCTGCTTATCTTTCTGAGTTTGTGATACCTCACTCAGGAGGATATTCTCCAAATCCATCCATTTGCCTGCAAATTTTAGAATATTATTTTTTCTTACTGCTGAGTAGTACTCCATTGTGTAGATGTACCACAGTTTGTTAATCTACTCTTCAGTTGAGGGGCATCTATGTTGTTTCTAGGTTCTTACTATTACAAATAATGCTGCTATGAACATAGTTGAACTAATGCTTTTGGGGTGCAAATGTGCATCTTTAGGGTATAGGCCCAATAGTGATATTGCTGGATCCTTGGGGAGACTGATTCTCAGTTTTCTGAGAAACCATAATACTGTGTTCCAAACATACCCACCACTGTTTCCCCTCTCTTCTCTATTCCCAGTCCTCACCCAGTTTCCTGCCACCCCATAACCCCATCCATTCATCACAGAGAGAGTAATGACTCCCTGCATGAGTCAATGAGGCATAGCATATTCAGTTGAAGCAGCACCACACCCCTCCCCCCAATATCAAGGCTGACTGTGATGATATATTTTATATTTAATAAAAATCAGCCTGGAATATCAAAGAATAGAATCGCCAGCTGTCAAGCCATGCGAGTCAGAGTGTGGTGACCCATACCTTTAATCTCATCACTCAGGAGACAAATCTTTCTGGATTTCTGTGAGTTCAAAGCCTAGCAGCCAAGCAGTAATAGCTCACACCTTTAATCCTAACTCTATGATTATGATACAGAGTTTATCCAGGAAGTAAAACAGCTGAGTGAGGAAGGCAAAGATTCATTCATTCTGTAAAAGTGACCAGTCAGGCCAAGGATCCTTAAAGATAGCAGTTACCCTATTTGGCCTGAGAAGCTGGACAGTGGTCTGTCCTCTCTCTGATATTCCAGCTTTTCCCCAATATCTGGCTCTGGGTTTTTATTACTTTATTATAAGAGTTCATGCAATAGCTGACCAAGTACTTGCTGCTCTTCCAGAAGACTTGAGTTCAGTTCCCAGCACTCACATCTGAAGTTCACCCCTACCCATAACTTCAGCTATATGGGATGCCCTTTTACAGCCTCTGAGAGCACCCACATAAACACATGCTATATATACATACATACAAACACATATATAAACATAAAAATAAATATTAAAAAATTATAGCTGCTGGCATCAACAAATGTATGTTTCCATAGTGTGGTTATAAGATACTACAGTTAATGCTAAGTCTCCGTGGTGGTTTATCTTAATTGCCAGTTTGGTAAAATCTGGAATCAACTAGGAGACACATCTCTGTGAATGTATCGGTGAAGGAGTTCTCCAGAGTTTTAGCTGGAGACTAAAGACATACTCAGAAAGATCAGCCATACTCATCATTAATGCTGGTGATCATGTTCAGAAAATGAGCGGCACATCCCACAGGCTACCCACTTGACTGATTAGAAAAAAAGAAAGCAAGCTGATCAGGGTAACTGATGCAGAATGATGCATCTTAACCAGGACCATTCCCGAGGTGTGTTGGACTGAATAAAATTGAGTGAGCTGAGTGCTGGTATTCATTGCTCTCTGCTTCCTGAGTGTGAGAGTAATGTTACCAGCTGCCTCACACACCTGCTGCCATGCATTCTCCACCCATAAAAGCCTGTCTCCCCTCCAACAGTGATAAAACAAGCCCCTATTCCTTCCTTAAATTGCTTCTTTTCAGATTTTGGTTACAACAATGAGAAAAGTTACCATACAACCCCAACAGGTCATGTTCACTGTAAAGATTATAACCCTCTTCAGTTAAGGCAGAAAATGTATGTGAGTTGCTGAATATACCACCTCTTTACACATCTATAAGTATTTAGGATGATAAGATACTGTCAAAGCTACAGATTTTTACTTTTCAAAAAAAGATCAGTATGCACACATAAATCATGAATAATATTAACAGAAAGAGCAAAAATTATATTAGGTATTCAGACAAATGCTGGTGAACGTGAATTGGAAAGATGATGTAGAATGAGATTAAAAGGCTATTGAGAAACCTGTGGCAATGCATGAATTTTGTGCTTATTTGGTTTTTGTTACTATGACATCACTGGATAACAAGCGTTCTTGTCTGACTGAATTCTGTAGCTAGAGGAAAAACATTCAGAAGAGATGCATTTTCTTTGATTTTACCTCCCCATAATCCTCAGAGTTCCTTAGGGAGCAATGTCAATTATTCCATCGTCAATGCAAATGGCATTTTAAAGAGTTAGTACTGCATACAGAATGTTAATGCTGTTCAGAAGTGTCAGTGTGCACTGCACACTTTTTCCTGAACTCTGCAGCCCATTGCGTATCTTTATTCATTCAAATCTAATCCTATCCACTGAGGGGACAGGCCACTGGTTTGCTCTCTGCCTGAGTCACTCAAACTCACCCATTAAAAACAATTCATTTTCCAAGATCAGACAGTGCGGAATACAGTTTTGGCAGACAAAAGACATTCTCCTATATTCAGAGCATAATAATGAGAAAGCTGAGGGCTTTTTTGCTTGATGGGTTATTCTTATTAAGATAAAATGTATTCCAGTAGTATCTCAGAAACATGGAAATCTACTAGTTTATAAAAAAAAAAAATGAGAGCTTAGACTTCCAAATTAAAGAAACAAACTGTAAACAAAGGGCCCACCACCACTATCATATCTTCTAGTATTATTTGTTTTCTAATGTTGCAATATTATAAAGACATATCTTATAATGGTATTGTCAGAATAATTTAACTAGCTTTATAGTTTTGTTCAGTGAAAGTTCTATATGTGCTGACAATTAAAGGCTGTGAGTAAACACCTTATACTGATGAAGTATCTACCCTGCAGTGAAAACTATACTATGGGCCACAAAAAATATACAGCAGAGTATTCCTGTTTGACCCATAAAAATAACAGTGTATTAAAAAAGACAAAAAGAATCAGGAGGTGGCTTAATGATTAAGGTTTTTGTTGTGCAAGCATGTAGGTTCAGATTCCCAGAAGTCACATAAATGCTGGGCAGGTTTGATGCTTCCCCTATAAGTCCAAACTTGGAAGGTTGGGAGAGGCTCCCCAGAGCAAGCTGTCTAGTAAGATGGTCATATCAGAAAGTTCTTGGTTTGACTGAGTCTGCCTCAACAAATAATGTAGAATAAAAAGAGAGGATGGTTCACAATATTAATTTCAGGCCTTTATATGCATGTATAGGCATGTATACACACACATGTGCCTACACACATGCATACACATGCAGAAAAAAATTTAAAAAGTAAGGAAAAAAGACAGAGTGATGAAATGGAAAGAAGGAAGGAAGAAAGGAGGGAAAGAAGGAAGGGAGGGAGGAAGGAAGGAAGCAAGAAACAACTTGATAACCAGAACACAAGAAAAGTTGTATAAGCCTCAAGGTCATAACAAAGCACATGTGTGTACAGAACAATAATCACAGAGTCATACAGACACAGAAACAGACCATCTGCAAGCCAGTTACCATCAAGAAATGATCCGGGACTCTTGGGATATTTACTTTATTCTCTAGGCAGTAACATAGAGCTACAGAGTCTTTGAGCAGAGTGTGATGTGTTGTGGCACTGAAGGAACATGATATTGACTGTGGCCTTTCTACAGCACAATACAGTACAGTGGACTAGAAAGAGGGTTTCCCCTGATGACACATTTGCTGATTTTAAGGAACACATGAGCTTGGTATTAAATACAAAATTGCACAGAGAACATTATATTCTATTTTAATTTTCATTCTTGAAATTATCAAAGTGGAAAGTGTTTGATTGAACATTATGATCTCAGAACCCTTTCCTCAAAGAAATGACACAATACATCCACTTAAGATTCAATGATATACTTTTTAATTAAATTTACACTTACACTTGTAGTTGCAACTGAAATGTGGCAAGTGATATCTATGTCTTATTGGAATAAATAAATAAAAACAATAGTAAAAGCTTCCATCTAAAATACAATTAAACAGTAAATTTTAAAATATTATCCTCCTGAGCAAGGTATCACAAACTCAGAAAGATAAGCAGGGGATTTACTCACTCATTAGTGGTCTCTAAACAAACAAACAAGAAAAAAGCAAAACATGCCCAAGCTGCAAACCACAACCACTGAACAGCTTGGGATCAGAAACACCCTGGACTGACTCCGTGGATCCCTCTCCCCTTAGAGTAACACCTGACTCACTCTTCAGGGAGGGGGGAGAAAGCTAGATCTGCCAGGCGTGGAGACTGAACTAAGCAATATTGGGTCAGTGGGACCATGGGACTGCCTGCAGCCTGCCCAAGGAAGGGATGGGGAGTTGTGGAGAAGAAAGAATGACCTGATGTGGCGGGAGGGGGAAGGGATCTTGAATAAGGATATACAAGGATAGAAAGTGTCACTTCTTTGTTCATAATAATAAAATAAAATATTATAATGAATATGAGGATGCATTTATTATGTTAAGTTTGGAAAACACAGGCAAAGCCTGTGGGCCAAGCATTTTTAATATTATACTATATAATTAACCTTTGAAAATTTCATATATGTGTATAATTTTTTGATCATATTTACTCCACAATCTCTCTCTCCAGCTCATCCTGAATTTTGTCATGATCCCTCCTAACTTCATGCCCTTTTGTTTTTCTTTTACTTTTTTATAACCCACTGAATCTAATTAATACTACTCATATACACATAAGTGAACCTAGCAGGTTTATTTGTTTTTTTCAGACAGGGTTTCTTTGTGTAACAGTCCTGGTTGTCCTGGAACTCGCTTTGTAAACCAGCCTGGCCTTGAACTCACTGAGATCCACTCACCTCTACCCCGCAAGTGCTTGGATTAAAGGCATGCACCACCACTGCCCATACCCTAACTATTTTTCTTAAAGAAATGTTTGGATATGTGCAAGAAAATATTCAGACATCTCAGTCACAGATATAATAGATTATAAATATAAACAAATTAAATCACCCTAAATATATCAAGTATTGAGACCTGAGGATGATGCTCAATGGTAAAGTACCTGCACATGCACAAGATCTTGGGCCCATTCTCCAGGTCTAGAAAAAAGGTAAGAAAGGATAAAATAAGAAGGAAGGGAGGGAGAGAAGGAGAGGGAGAAATGTAGAAATGGTTGAAGGAAGAGAAACTTTGTAAAATATGGTACTAGAACACCGAATGAAAGAATCTAAATGTAACAATTCATGTGAGGAAATACTATCAAATAAAAACAAACAAAACAAATCCTAAATAAGCATATAATATGATCTCAGTTATCCTTTAAACATACATATGTATAAATTAGTGCCTGCAATTTATACAGAGAAGAAAAGTAAAATAATTATCAAATCCAAACACAAATCTTACAGCTCAGAATATGTACATATGGAATCCAAGTGGGGCCCACATTTTTTTTCATACACTCGTTGATTGTTTGAATCTTACATTGATGTGTTTTGAATTGTTCATGATAAATTTTTAAGTAAGAAAAAAATAAAAGTTTGGGTAAATTTCACTTATTTTGTTCCTTTCCAAAAACGCACTAAAGATAAAGGTGTTTTAAAGATCCCCAAACCGAGGCCTCATCTCCTATGAGGACTAGATGGTGGGGGGGAATAGGAGAAGGTGGGGAGGGTTGAGAAGAGGGGAAAGGGGACAGTGGTTGATATGCAAAATCTTAAAAATTAAATAAAAGAATATTTAAAAAATAAAGATCTCAAAACCAAAGCTAAAAGAGGTAATCCCAAGAAAAAAACAAAAATTGAAAGCTAGCAGTATATGTCAAAAAGGACCCAAATATGCTCTGCAGAATCCAAGGGGTGATAGGAACTGCATCTTCTGAGAAAAGACATGAAATGACGTTAAGGACAAAAGGACCTTTTCAAAATAAGCTGCCTACAACCAGTCTGCATCTCACCTCTCTGGCAGAGTAGTAAAGAATTTGACTCTAGAAGAAGCAAGATGGGCATGCTCCTAACACAGACAGCAAAAGGCAGAGTGTAAGGGTGGAGGTCAAGTGTGCAGAAAGAAAGTCTCCATCAGGAATTCCCTCACCAAAGTAATCATGACCTGCGGAAACACTCATATGCTCCTGTCAGGTGGCCACTGGTTGGTTCATTTCTGAAGGGTTTCCAAAATAAAGCTTTTAATTAAAATTAGAGTTTGAGAGAAAGTCAAATTGGAAGAAATAGCCTTTGGAGGTATAGTAAAACTTCAACTATGTCAACCTCACTGTGCTGAAAAGATTAGACAAGTTACACTGGCGGTGGAGGAGGCCTGGAGGACTTCTGTGAGAGGACAAAGAAGAAGTAAAGAGAAGGAGGGGGCAAAGGAAGAAAGAATTAGAGAAGAATGAACCAATGGGAAATAGAAGAAAACAGACATTGGTATATGTGTGTGTATATATGGGTGTGTATGTGTGTGTGTGTGTGTGTATATATGGGGGTGGGGGTGTGTGTATGTATAT
This sequence comes from Sigmodon hispidus, assembly GCA_004025045.1. Lineage (NCBI taxonomy): Eukaryota > Metazoa > Chordata > Mammalia > Rodentia > Cricetidae > Sigmodon > Sigmodon hispidus. The sequence goes on along the minus strand of PVIH01031626.1, from coordinate 110 downwards.
ATGGGTGTGTGTGTGTGTATGTATATATGGGTGTGTGTGTGTATGTATATATGGGTGTGTGTGTGTATGTATATATGGGTGTGTGTGTGTATGTATATATGGGTGTGTGT
>PVIH01031625.1:0-10577 GCA_004025045.1 Sigmodon hispidus | reverse complement strand
TAGGGGATCCTCAGATATGTAGCCCTGGAGGATTCTAGGATTTGTAGACCTGGAAGAGAATGGGATTTGTAACCCTGAAGGATTGTGGGATTTTATAGTCCTGGAGGATTCTGTATTATTTACCACTGGAAGATTCTGGGATATTTAGCTCTGGAGGATTGTGGAATTTTTAGTCCTGGAAGATCTTTGGTTTTGTAGTTTTGTAAGATCATGCAATTTGTAGAACTGGAGTATTGTGGGATTTGCAGCACTTCAGGATTCTGGGATTTGTACTCCTAGAGGATGCATGCATTTTTAGCCTTGTAGGATAGTTGTAACTGTTACCAAGGAGAATTCTGGGAATTATAGTTCAGGGTGATCCTGGGATATGTAGCCCTGGAGGATTCTGGTATTGGTAGTCCAGGAGGATTTTAGGAATTGTAATCCTGGAGGATCCTTCAACTTGTATCCCTGAAGGATCCTGGGATTTTTAGCCCTGGAAAATCTAGGATTTGTAGTCCTGGAGTATTCTGTATTTTGTAGTGGTGGGCAATTGGGGAATTTGTAGTCCTGGGGGATTCAGGGATTTTGTGGTCCTTGAGGATTATGGGATTTGTAGCCATGAAGGATTATGGTATTTGTAGTCCTGAAGGATCTTGGGTTGTCACCATTTGCCTCCTGGGATTTGAACACCTGAAGATTTCTAGGATTTATAGCTCCATAGGATTCTGGGAATTGTAGCCCAGGAATATTCTGGGAAATGTAGCTCTGGAGGATTGTGTGTTCTGTAGTCCTGCATGATTCTGGATATCCTACCACTGGAGGATTCTGGGATATTTAGCCCTGGAGGATTTTGGGAATTTTAATCCTGGAGGATTTTTGGATTTGTAGCTGTAGAGGATTCTGGAAATTTTAGCCTTGGAATATCCTATGATTTGCAGCAATGGAAGGTTCTGGTAATAGTAGTTCAGGAGGATTCTGGGATTTGAAATGCTGGAGGATCCTAGGACTTGTACCCCTTGAGGATATTGGGATTTGTAGTCTTGGAGGATTTGGGGATTTGTAGTCCTTGAGGATTGTGGGAATTTTTTATCCCTGGCAGATTCTAGGAAACGTATTCCTGGAGGATTATTGGATTTGTTGTGCTGGAATATTTTGGAGTTTGTAGTCCTGGAAGATCATAAGATGTTGTATCCCTGGAGGATTTGGAGAATTGAATTCCTGGAGGATTCTGGGAATTGTGGTCCAGGATGATCCTGGGATTTGTAGTCCTGAAAGATTCTGGGATTTGTAGCCCAGAAGTATTATGGGAATTATAGTCTGAGAGGATTCTGGGATACGTAGAGCTGGAGGAATCTCAGATTTGTAGTAATGGAGGTTTCAGGGACATCTAGACCTGGAGGATTCTGGGAATTGTAGTCCTGCACTATCCTGGGTTTTGTAGTCCTGGAGGATTCTGATCTTTCAGGGCTTTAAAGATCATGGGATTTGTAGTCCTGGAGGATTTTGGGATTTGTAGCTCTGGAGAATTCTGGGAATTGTAGTTGTGGAAAACTATGGGAATTGTCTTTGAAGAGGATTCTGGGATTTGTACCTGTGCAGGCGTCTTGGAATTTTAGTCCTGGAGGATTTTGTGAATTGTAGCCCTAAAGGATCTTGGGATTTGTAGTCCAGGAGGATTTTGTGAATTGTAGCCCTAAAGGATCTTGGGATTTGTAGTCCAGGAGGATTCTGAAAATTGTTGACTTAGAGGATTCTGGAAATTATCTTAATGTCTCTAATAGATGCCCTAGCACCTATTGTAATATCACTAATATACACCCTCGCAATTTAACATAATATTTATAACAAATGCCAACACATTACAGTAATGTCTCTAATAGACACTCTCACAAATTACTGTAATGTCTCTAATAAACAACCTCACTATTTAATGTAATGTCTCAAATGTACGCCATTCCATTTTACCATAATGTTTCCTATAGACGCCCTCACACTTTACCATAATGTATGTAATAGATGCACTCACAAATTAGTGCAATGTGTCTCAGAGATGTCCTCACAATTTAGGATAATTTCACTAATAGACACCTTAGGATTTTACCGTAATGTCTTTAATAGACTACCTCACAACTTACTGTAATGTCTTTAAAAGATGCTCTTGCACTTTACCCTAATGTGTCTAATAGACACCCTCTCTTTACCATAATGTCTCTAATACACGCCCTTGCACCTTACCATAATGTCTCCAATATTCACCCTTGCAAATTACCCTCCTCACAATTTAGCATAATGCCTCTAATAGACACCCTCGAACATTACTGTAATATCTCTAAATAATACCATTGCAATTTACCATAATATCTCTAGTAGATACCATCCCTTTTAATCATAATATACCTAATAGAATCCTTTCCAATTTACTGTAATATGTGTAATAGATGCACTTGCTTTGTTTCATAATATTTCCAATAAACTTGATTGCACTTTACCATAATGTCTCCAAAAGACACCCTTGCACTTTACTATAATGTTTCTAATAGACACCCACACATTACCATAATGAATCTAATATATGCCCTCACAAATTACTGTAATGTCTCAAATAGACAAACTTGAAATTTACCAAAATGTCTCTAATAGATGCCCTTGCAGATTACCATAATTTCTCTAATAGATGCCCTTAACTTTACCATAAAAACTCTATTAGATACCATCAAATTTTACTGTAATATCTCTAAAAAATGCCCAAGCAATTTACTGGAATGCCTTTACAGACACCATCGCACCTTACCATAATGCCTCAAATAGATGCCCTCAAATTTTACCATGATATCTCTACTACATGCACTCACACCTTGCTGTAATAACTCTAATGGAAATTCTCACACTTTACAATAATGTCTCTAATGGGCATTCTTTCAATTTACCATAATATTCTTAATAGATGTTTATGAAATTTATGGGACTATGGGATTTGTAGTCCTGGAACATTTTGGGGTTTGTAGCACTGGAGGATTCTTGGATTTGTAGACCAAAATAATTCAGGGAATAGTAGTCCTGTAAGATTATGGGATTTGTTTCTGAAGACGTTTCTAGGATTAGTACCTGTGCAGCATTCTGGGAATGTTAATTCTGAAGAATCCTGGGATTTTCAGGTCTAGAAGATTTTGGGATTTGTAGTCCAGTAGGATTCTAGGATTTGTAGCCCTGAAAATTCTGGGAGTTTAAGCCTAGAAGTATTCTGGGAATTATAGTTTGGGAGTATCCTGGGATATGTAACCCTGGAAGATTGTAGGATTTGTAGACCTAGAGAATTATGGGGTGTGTAGTTTAGTAGAATTCTGGGAATTGTACTATTTGTGGATTACAGGATTTGTTTAAGACGAGAATTCTGTGATTTCTATTTGTAAAGTAGTCTGGGAATTTTAGTCCTGGAGAATTCTCATATTCTTAGCCCTGGAGTATTCTGTGAATTGTAGTCCAGGAGGATCCTGGGATTTGTAGTCCTAGTGGATCTTGGATTTCTACTCCTGGAAGAATCTGGGATTCTTAGCCCTGGACAATTTTGTTAATTGTAGTCCTGGAAAATCTTAGGATTTGAGGTCCTGAAAGAATGTGGGATTTGTAGTCCTGGAATATTCTGGGATTTCTAGCCTTGTAGGATAGTTGGAATATAGGAGAATTCTGGTAATGTTAGTCCTGGAGGATCCTAGGATATGTAGCCCTAAACAATTTTGGGATTTGTAGTCCTGGAGGATTCTGGATTATTTAGCCTCAAAAGATTCTGGGATATATAGTCCTTAAGGATTTGGGCATTTGTTGCTGTAGAGGATTCTGAGAATTTTAACCCTGAAGAATTTTGGGATTTGAAACCCTGGTGGATTATGATATTTGAATTATTCCTGGATCCTTGGAATTTCAGTCCTTTAGTATTTTGAGAAATGGAGCCCTGAGGATTCCTGTAATTGTAGCCAAGGAGAATTCTTGGAATTGTAGTTGAGGAGGATCATAGATTGTAGTCCTGGAGGATCCTAGAATATGTAGACCTAGAGGATTTTGGCGTTTGTAGTCCTAGAGAATTCTGGGATTTGTAGCCCTCATGAATTCTTTGAATTGTACTGGAAATTCTCACATATGTAACTCTGGAGGATTCTGGGATTTGTCATCCTAGAGGACTCCTGGATTATCTCAATTTGGAATCTGGAATTTGTACTCTGGAGAATTCTGGGATTTTTAAACATGGAGGATTCTGGGAATTGTGCTTCTGTAGAATTGTAGGATTTATATCCCTGGAGGATTTTGGGACTTTTAGCCCTTGAGAATTTTGGGAATTTTACTTCTGAAGAATCATAGGAATTGTAGGGTCCTAGGATATGAAGCCTTGGAGGTTTGTGGAATTTGTAGTCCTGAATGAACTGGGATTTGTAGCCCTGGAAGATCCTAGGATTTGTAGCCCTGGAGGATTCTGGAATTTGTAGTTCTGAAGTATACTGAATTATTTATCACAAGAAGATTCTGAGAAATTTAAGCCTGGAGGATTCTGGGAATTGTAACCCAGGATAATTCTGGCATTTTTAGTCCTGGAAGATCCTAGGTTTTGCAGTCCTGGAGGATTCTGGGATTTGAACTCAAGGAGGATTATGGCATTTGTACTCAAGGAAAACTCTGGAATTTGGAGATCTGGGCAATTCTGTGATTTGTAGTTCTTGAGGATTGTGGGATTTGTATCTCTGGAGCATCCTGAAACTTTTAGTCCTATAAGATCCTAGATTCTGAGTTTTGTAGCCCTGGAGGCATCTGGAAATTTTATCCCTGGATTTCTGGTCATTTATTAGAGATGGTATGGTAAGTTGTGAGGACTTCTATTATAGACATTATGGTAAATTGTGATTGCTTCTATTAATGACATTATGCTAAGTTGCAAATGTGTCTATTAGAGACATTATGTTAAATTGCGCGAGCATCTATTACAGACTTTAAAGTAAAGTGGGAAGATGTATATGAAAGACATTACAGTAAACTCTGAGAGTTTTATTAGAGACATAATGGTTAAGTGTAAGGGTGTTTATTAGAGACATTATGGTAAGTTCAATGGGCATCTATTAAAAACATTACAGTAAATTACAAAGGTGTCTATTAAAGATATTATGGTAAATTGGATGGCATCTATTAGATAAATTATGGTAAATTGTTATTGCTTCTATTAAAGACATTACAGTAAGTTGCAAGGGCATCTATTAGAGACAGTATGGTAATGTTTGAGGGCATTTATTTAAGACATCAATGGAAATTGCAACTACATCTATTAGAGCCACTATGGTAAATTTGTTGGGCATCTATTAGAGACATTACAGTAAATTTGGAGGCCTTCTATGAGAGGCCTTATATTAAATTACGTGGTTGTTTATTAGAGACATTTCGATCTTTGCAAGATAGTCTATTAGTGATTTACGGTGCAGTGGGAGGACATATATAAAATACATTACAGTAAAGTGTGAGAGCATTTATTAGAGACATTAAGATAAAGTGCAAGGGCATGTATAAGAGATATTATGGTAAATTGTGAAGACATCTATTAGAGACATTACAGTAAATAGCAAGGGTGTTTATTAGAGTCATTATGGTAAGTTACTTGAGTGTCTATTAGAGACATTATGGTAAATTATGAGCATGTCAATTGGAGACATTATAGTAAAGTGTGAAGGCATCTACTAAAGACATTACAGTAAAGAGCAAAGCCATCTATTATAGACATTGTGGAAATTGAGAGGGACTTTATTAGAGACATTACGGTAAGTTGTGAGAGCATCTATTAGAGACATTATGGTAAATTTCATGAGTGTATTTCAGGAACATTTCAGTAAAGTGTCAGGTCATCTATTATAGACATTATGGAAAAGTGCTAGGATATCTATTAGAAATATTATGGTAAACTGTGAGTGTGTCTATTAGAGACAATACGGTAAAGGGTGAGGTGGTCTCTTAAAAGCACTATGGTAAGTTTCAAGCGCGTCTATTAGAGACATTACCATAATGTGCGAGGGAGTCTATTATAGATATCATGGTAAAGTCGAGTGTGTCCATTTAAAAAATTACCATAAGTGAGAGGTCATTTAATAAAGTCATTACCAAAATATTTTTAGGACATCTATTAGAGACATTACAGTTAATTGCGAAGGAGTCTATTATAGGTGTTATAGTACTTTGCGTGTGTGGCTATTAGAAACATTACAGTAAAGTGCAGGATGAAAACATGCGAGGGTGTCTATTAAATACATTATGGTAAATTATCATTGCATCTATTAGAGACATTGTGGTAAAGTGTGAGTGCTTTATTAGAGACATGACGGTAAATTGTGAGGGTGACTATTAGAGACAAAACAGTAAAGTGTAGATTGATAAAGTGTGATGGGGTCTATTAGAAATGTTACTTTAAATTACGAGGGCGTCTATTTGAGATGCTATGGTAATTTACAAGGGGCTATATTAGACACATTGCAGTAAATCTCAATGTTGTCTTAAGAGATATTCTGGTAAATTGCATGAGCCTCTTTTAGGGATATTTTGGTAAAGTGTCAGGGCATCTATTATAAAAATTACAGTAAAATGCTAGGACATGTATTAGAAACATTACATTAAATTGAGACTGCACCTATAAGAGACATAACAGTAAATGGCGAGGGCATCTATAAGAGACATTTCCCTAAATTGCAAAGGTGTCTGTTGGGGACCTTATGGTAATATCCAAAGGGAACTTTTAGAGACATTACGGTGAAGTGTGAGGGCATCTCCTAGAGTCTTTACAGTAAATTGTGACAGCAACTATCAGAGATATTATGGTAATTTCAGAGGGTGCTTATTAGACACATTATGCTAAAATGTGAGGGTGTATATTAGAGATATTATGGTAAGTTGCGAGTGTGTATATTAGAGATATTATGGTAAGTTGAGAGGTTATTTATTAGAGAAATTGTGGTAAAGTGCCAGGTCAACTATTAGAGACATTACAGTTAATCCGAGTGCCTCTATTAAAGACATTACAAAAATTTTGAGGGCGTTTATTAAAGACATTACAGTAAATTGCAAGGGCATCTATTAGAGACATTACGATAAAGTGCAAATGCCTTTACTGGAGACATTACAGTGTAGTGCCAATTCATCAATTAGAGACATTATGGCAAATTTTTAAGTCATCTATTAGACATGTTACAGTAAATTGTAAGGGTGTCTATTAGGAACATTACAGTAATTTGTGAGGGCATTTATTAGAGAAATTACAGAACATTGTGAGTATGCCCATTAGAGACAATGTGGCAAAGTTTGAGAATGTCTATTAGAGGCTTTACTGTAAACTGCAAGGGTGTCTATTAGAGACATTACACTAATTTAGGATGGCGTCTATTAAAGACATTATGGTAAATTGTAAAAAGGTTTATTAGAGACTTTAGGGTAAATTGTGAGGGCGTCTACAAGAAACATTATGGTAAATTGTGATGGCGTCCAGTAGAGACATTATGGTAAATTGCAAAGACATCTATTAGGGACATTAAGGTAAACAGCAAGGATGCCCATTAGAGATATTATGGTAAATTTCAGGGGTGTGTATTAGAGTCTTTATGGTAAAATGCCAGGGCATCTATTAGAATCATTACAGTAAAGTGTCATTGCATCTATTAGAGACATTATGGTAAATTCCAAGGACGTCTATTATGGACATTATGATAATGTGGGTGGGCATCTGTTAGAGACATTACAATGATTTGCAAGGGTTAAAGAAATACGGTAAATCTCGATTTTGTCTATAAAAACATTTTGGTAAATTTCTTGAACGACTTTTAGGGACATTTTGGTAATTTGACATGGTGTCTATTATACACATTAAGGTAAAGTGCTAGGACGTCTATTAGAAACACGATGGTAAATTGCAAGGGCATCCATTAGAGACATTATGCTATTAAAGACATTACTGTAAATAGCGAAGGCATTTATTGAAAAAAATTACTGTAATTTATGAGAGGAGTATTAGAGACATTATGGTAAATTGTGATGGCTTCTATTAGAGTCATTAAGTTAAATTGCAAGGACGTCTATTAGAAATATTACAGTAAAGTGATAGTGCATCTATTAGAACTATTACAGTAAAGTGTGAGGGCATTTATTAGAGAAATTATGGTAAATCTTGACGTTGTCTAAATTAGACAATTTGGTAAAGTGTGTGAGTGTCTTTTAGGGACATTTTGGTAAATTGTCAGGGTGTCCAATATAGACAATATGGTAAAGTCCAAGGATGTCTATTAGAAATATTATATAACCTGCAAGGACATTTATAGGAGACATTACGGTCATTTGTGAAGTGGTCTAACAAAGATATTCCTGTAAATAGCCAAGGGGTTTATTAGACACATTATGGTAAATTGTGAGGACGTCTATGAGAAACATTATGGTAAAGTGCAAAGGTGGTTATTAGAGTCTTTACAGTAAACGTTGAGGGTGTCTATAAGAGACATTAAAGTAATTTGTGAGGGTGTCTGTTAGAGACATTACGGTAAGTTGTGAGGGCATCTATTACACAATTATGGTAATTGTCAGGGTGCCTATTAGAGACATTACGGTAATTTGTGATATTGTTTATTAAAGACATTACTGTAAATTGCGAGGACGTCTTTATAGACATTACGATAAAGTGCAACAACATCTATTAGATATATTACAATAAAAAGCCAGGGTGCCTATTAAAGACATTACTAAAGTGCCAGGGTGTTCATTAGAGACGGTACGGTAAATTGTGAAACGTTTATTAGAGACATTACTGTAAAGTGCCAGGGCGTCTATTGGAGACATTACGGTAAACTGCGAGGACGTCTATAATAGACATTACAGTCATGTGCGAGGGCATCTATTAAATCCCAAAATCCTCCATGGATAAATATCCCAGAATCCTCCAGACTACAAATCCCACAATTCCTCACGGGTAAATATCCCATAATCTTCCATTGCAGTTAATCCCAGATACCTACAGGCTAAAACTCTTATAATTCTACCAGACTTCAAATCCCATAATCCTCCAGGAATACAAACCCCAGAATCATCCAGGTCTACAACTCCCACAATCCTTGAGGACTACAAATCCCAGAATCCTCCAAAACTACAAATCCTAGGATCTTCCAGGACTAAATCCTCAGAATACTACAGTGCTACAACCACCCAAATAATTTAGGGGTTCATTTCCCAGAATCCTATAGGCCTAAAATCCCTATGATCCTCCAGGACTACAAATCCCAGAATTCTTGTGAGGTACAATTCCAACAATCTTCCAGGGCTAAAAATTGCAGAAACCTCCAGAACTGCAAATCCCAGAGTCCTCCGGACTACAATTCCTATGATCTTACAGGACTACAAATCCCAGAATCCTCCAGGAATACAAACCCCACAATCCTCCAGGGCTACCAATCACTGAATCCTCCAGTAGTACAAAATCCTCTTTGCAGCTTAGGAGTATTATGGGAATTTTTGTCCTGGAGGATCCTGGGATATGTAGTCCTGGCAGATTCTGGGATTTTTAGCCAGGAAGCATCCTAATGTGGACCGCTGGAGGATTCTGGGTATTTTAGTCCTGGAAGATTCTGGGATTTTTAGCCTGGAAGGATTCTGAGATGTGAACCTCTGGAGGATTCTGGGTATTGTAGTCCTGGAGGATTCTGGGTATTGTAGTCCTAATACATTATCGGTTGTGTAGTCTGGAGAATTCTGAGATTCTTAGCCCAGGAGGACTCTGTGAATTGTAGTCCTGTAGGATCCTGGGATTTGTAGTTCTAAAGGATTCTATGATTTTTTAGTCCTGGAGAAATCTGGAATTCTTAGCCCTGGATGATTTTGTGAATTGTAGTCCAGGAAAATCTTGGGATTTGTAGTCCTGGAATATTCTGGGATTTTTAGCCTTGTAGAATAGTAAGAATTGTAGCCCAGGAGAATTCTGGAAATTGTAGTCCTGGAGGATCCTAGGATGTATAGCCTCGAAGGATTCTGGGATGTGTAGTCCCTGAGAATTTTGGAATTTGTTGCTCTAAAGGATTCTGGGAATTTTAGCCCTGGAGGATTCTGGGATTTAAAACCCTGGTGGATTATGAGATTTGTATTACTGCAGGATTCTGGGATTTATAGTCCTGGAGTATTCTGGGATTTGTAGTCCAGGAGGATTCTTGGAATTGTAGTTCAGGAGGAACCTTGAACTTGTAGCTGAAGAATTATGGGATTTTTATCCCTGCAAAATCTGGGATTTGTAGTCCTGTAGGATTCTGGGAATATTAGGCCTGAAGGATCCTAAAATATGTAGTCCTGGAGCATTTTGGATTTTGTACCACAGGAGGATTCTGGGATATTTAGCCCTGCAGGATTCTGAGATTTTTTTAGCCCTGCAAAATTCTGAGATGTGCAGCTGTGGAGGATTTCTGGAATTGTAGCCCAGGAGAATTCTGGGAATTGTAGTTCAGGAGGATGATAGGATTTGTAGTCCTGGAGGATTTTAGGATATGTAGACCTGGAGAATTGTGTGATTTGAAGCCCTGGAGATTTCTGGGAATTGTAGTCCTGGAAGA
>PVIH01031624.1:0-10579 GCA_004025045.1 Sigmodon hispidus | reverse complement strand
AAGTGTATTGCAGTCAACAAAGCTGAACAGAGTTAGAGATCTGAAGAGTGTTTGAACATCAGACATGGACATGCAGAGTTTGAGGTTTGCCCGGCTGGTTTTCAGTCTTGCTTTGGTCCAGTATTTCCTCACTATGCTCCCTTCCCTGTGTTTTGGAATGGTAATGTATGTCCTGTACCATTATAAGTTGTAAATATGTGATGTGCTTTTTTATTCTGATTTTATAAGGGATTACAGTTAAGAGATTGCATGAATCTCAAAAAAGACTTCGAACTTTGGACTTTTAAACAGTGTTGGGACAGTTATATACCATGGGAACTTTTGAAGTTGGACTAAATGCATTTTGCATTATGATATTTTTACAAGCTTATGGGGTTCAGGAAGTATAATGTGGTAGTTTGAAAGTAATAGGCACCTATAAATCTCACAGGGAGAGGTGCTATATGAGGTGTAGCTTTGTTGGAGTGGGTATATGGCCTTATTGGAAGAAGTGTGCCACTGAGGGGCAGGCTTTCAGGTTTTCTATGCTCAGGATACCTCCCAGTATGTCAGTTGACTTTCTGTTGCCTGCCAGATATGGGACTTCAGCTACTTTTCCAGCACCACATCTGCCTGCATGCCACCATGCTCCCCATCATTGGTGATAATGGACTGAACCTCTGAAACTGTAAAGCGAGCCTCCCCAATTACATGTTTTCTTTATAGGAGACTTGGTGGTCATGGTGTTTCTTCATAGCAATAAACCTCCCACTAAGACAGAGCCAGGGACAAGGAGTTGGTGTCTTCTATATGCAACAGGGAAGTTGCACCCACAAAATCTTAAAAACATGGTTGCATAAACAAGGCCTATACAATGACAACAGCAGTTATATCTAAATGTGGATGGGGAAAACCCACAAGGTTTAATCACTGGATGAAGAGTTACAAGTAATTAGTGCCTACTGAGAAAGGGAGAATTAGTTCTCTAAGGATGAGCCTCCTGATAGATTATTCAATCCCAAGTAGCCATCATAAACACATATATGTGTGAGCAACACTAAATAGACTCAGCAGTCTGTGTTTACACAGAGATACACATATACATATATATATGTATATATACACATACATATGCAAGAATAAGTAAAAAAGAGGTCATAAATTTGAGAGGAGACATGGGGGAGAGTTACAAGAAGGGGTAAAAATAATGTAAATATAGTTCTCATTCATTACATTCTCAATGGATTAAAATAAAAAGATTGTGTGACTGTCTCTACACCATTGTAATGTTCATAAAAGGGCAAAGAGGCTGTTTCCAGACAGAATCCACTGTCATTTCAGATTGATTGCTAGAAACTCAGACTAAAGACTAAAGATAAGTAAGAGAAAATGTAAAGTTTTCTGTAGATGAAATAGATGTGAAGTGGAGAATGGGGTTTTAAGAAGAATTTTCTGAGTGGATGTTCTTCAAAGATGATTTATAAAATTCCAGAGAAGATCAGTAGTTCTAAGGAGTCTCTGAGCGGCAGTGTGGAGTGTACATAGTGATGGATCCCTCTTCTGCCTCACTTTCCCTGCAGATGTGCAAATCTAGACAGTGATGTTCCTCATGGTGTCTTATTCCCAACTGTTTCAGTTTCTTTTGCTGTGAAGAGACATCATGACCAAGGAAACTTGTAGAAGGAAGAGTTTATTGGAGGCCAACAGTTGCCTGTTTGAGTTCTTGACCATGATGGTGGGGAGCGTGGTAGTGGGTAGGCAGGTATGATGTTGGAAGATCTTTTCAACAAGTAGGAGGCAGAGACAGGGTGGGGGTTGGGGAGTGCGCTAACTGGGATGGTGTGAGGTAAATTCAAAGTTTACCCTCAGTGACACACTTCCTCCAAGAAGGCCACATTTCCTAATTCTTGCCAAAGATTTTTATCATTGAGGGAGTAAGTATGCAAATTTATGAGCCTATGTGTGCCTTCCTTCTTCAAACCATCATACCAAGAGAAATGGACATCCATAGATGGAGCACTGGGGACTGCTGACATGGATGGTTCTCAGTTAGGGAAGTGGAATCAAAAATCCTTTTCTATTCTCTTTCCTGTGTCCTTTATGCCATAGTTTGTGATTGGTTAGAAATATGTGGATTGAGATTTTAGTATTTTCTGACTTGGCTGCATTGGTGTGTATATATTCATACATATTTAGTAAGAAGTTTTTGGCCTGGCCTAGTCTTGAGATCCAGACCAGCAGTTTCAAATAACCACACAAAGTCTTATATTAATTTTATGCTGTTTGGCCTATGCTCAGGCATATTACTTACTTACTCTTAAACTAACCCATGATTATCCACATGGTTTAGTACCTTTTCTCAGAGCAGCCTTTTGGCCTTCTTTCCTCTTCATCTCCCTGGCATCCATTGCTCTGCTCTTCCTTTTCCTAGAGTTTTCTTAGTCTGGTAGCCATGCCCATACCACCTGTCTGCCTTCTGGCCAATCAGAATTTTATTAAACCAATAGGAGCGACAAATATTTACAATGTACAAGAACATAATCTCACAACATGCTACCTTGAAAATCACAAAAAAATTTAATGATCTATTATTTTATATGTATTAGTGTTTTGCTTTCATGCATGTATGTGTACCTGATATCTGCAGAGGCAATATGAGAGTAGTGGGTCCCTGGCACTGGAGTTACAGATGGCTGTGCACTGGCATGTAGGTGCTGGGAACTGAATTCTGGTCCTTTACCAAGAATAATAAGTGGCTCTTAACTACTGAACCTTTTTTCAAGCCCGTGGGGAATCACATTTAATGAATAAGTAATGCTTTTATTGTAAAGTACAGGACATTTATTCAGGAATTTGTTGTATACTTGAGTGTGAGACTTGCATTCATTTTTTTATGCATCCTGCTGGACATCTGGCATTTATGAAAGTAAATACATGAAGGGTTTGGGGTTAGAGAAACTCATCGTGCAAGTGCCAGGAGTGCTAAGTGACAGACCAGCTTTGCCATCATAGATCCCTATGCCTGTCATTGTGATAGCTCCTGCTTCCCAGAGACCACAGCTCTGCAGTGCAATCAGAACACATCTTATAGTATGAGTGTTCTTGTTCAAACAAACTTGAGAAGAGATGTCAGAGTCATAATTAGATGGACCTGGCTTTCTCTTCTTATATGGCTTCCTGGTTTGTAATCTATGAACAGATCAAGAGGCTCACCCTTTTGCTCATTTTGCTTCTTATACTGCCCAGTCCATCTGCTTTGGGGTGGCGTTGCCCCATAGACTTGCATGCAGTCCAGTCTGATGGGGGCGGGATTCCTTAACTAAGGTTCCCTCTTCCCAGGCAACTTGTATTACCTTGATGAAAAACAAAACAACAAGAACAAGCTAACCAATACCAGCATAATTATGAATAATTTAAAAAAGATATCACATATATGGATCTACAAATCATTTTAGAATTAATTATAACCTTAAAACACTTCACAGAGAAGGAACTAAGTGCCCAGAGAGGGGAGGAACAAAGTCTGTCTAATCAGGATGGCAGACACATTTTTTGTTAACTGTGCAAGGCAAATACACCAGCCAACATGGGGATACACTGCTCATATCCTACTGTCCTTCAATCAGTAACAGAGGAGCCCTTCCAGAGCTCAGCACATCACTATGTTCCTCACCTTTATCTTCACTGTTAAGAGAACTGTGACCCTCAAGATAATCTGAAGACAATATGGATTTACGCTTATGTCAAGAGCACAGTTTCCTGTGTTTCTGGGACACAATAGTGCCTACTGTAAGTCATGTGTGATACAAGGGTATAGTGAAGCATTTAATGCTGACCTGTAGTACCTTTCTAATGACTATGTCATATACCAATTTCTAAATGTTCCGACTATACCTCACCTTCTTGGTTACACATATTACAAGAAAAAGTTTCTCAGAGGAGATGCTGCCCATTGCCTTCCAAACATACCTCTCCATACTTTGTCTTCCAGGCTTGTCTCTGACTGTTTCTCTGTGTGGCATATCTTTCTTGGTCTTCTCTGGATATAATTCATTTTATCTTCCTTAAAACTACTTACATTTTCTCTGTCTCATGAAATCTTTCCTAGTTCATGCTCATCCATCCATCCAGGAAAATTTTCATATAGGTCATGAGTGTGTGTGTACTTGTGGGGTGTGTGTGTGTAGTGTTCATATGTTGTAGGGGAGAGCATGTGATATTTTGCCTCATCTTTATAGTGCTTACACCTCACTCAGAACACCACAACATCCTCCAGGCAGTGAGTGCTTGGAATCCCAGGACTTAGAAGGTGGAGGCAGGAAGACCAGAAATTCAAAATCATCCCTAGGCCCATAGCCAGTTCAGTGTCTGTCTGGGCTGAGACCCTACCTCAAAATCCCCCAAATAGGGGCTTAACAGATAGGTCAGTGTTTAAGAGCACTGACTGTTCTTTCTGATGACCTGGGTTCAGTTTCTAGTACCCACATAATGGCTTACAAACATCTATATAATTCTAGTTATATATTTTCCTGACCTCTGAGGGCAACTAAGCATGTATGTGATACAAATGCATATATGCAGGGAAAACACTCATATACATAAAATAAAATGATCTGAAAGAATCTACTAATGTAGTAACTCTTCAGAAATGTAGACCCAAAGAAACAGGAAAAACTGCCTTTTTATGTGTAGATTAAGTGAGAGGTGGACAGTTGTATAGATTAATATGATTAAACAATCTCATGGCAATAAACTGAGGTAAATTTAGCAGGGCTTGTTCATTCAGATTCTTCGAGGTGAGAGTCCTGTGCTAGCAGTCCTTCCCTCTGCCTGGACACTGACTTTAAAAGCAATGTCAAGGCTTCTTCCACTGTGCTCTCCTAATGCGCCAGTGTGATGTCGTCTGGCAGCGCTTCCATCACTCACTGCTCATTAGTATCTGTTCTCATCTGTCCACAGGTGACAAGTCCCCCTACCTGGATGGCAGCCCTGTCATTGTATGCTACTGGCCTTCAGAAGTGAAACGCTGCAGCTGCAGATGAAACATTTTTTTCAGGTTGTAGTGAAGTCTTTCAGAAAACTAACAAAAATTAGCTATTTTTTTTTTCTTTTTGCAAAGCACACCTCTCTAACGTAAGCACAGATTTAAAAACAAAACAGCATTTAAAAAGTTGTTGACGTGTTATGGAATTTGGCCGACTCACAAGTCAGTTACCACTAGATGGCGGTAGTGATTTTAGTCTGAGAGAATTTAGAGCATTTCCCTTTCTTGCCTAGCCTTGGTTATTGTTAGCAATGTAGCAGATCGTCCATGTCTTCAAGTAGACTGGTCTTCATAATCAGATGAAGGGTAGTCTCTATATTTCTTTTCAAATTCCCATCCTTGACAAAAGTAAAACATAAAGCAAGTAGATATAACCAGTGTGCAATGAAGCATGCTAAATAAATGACTTAAATACACCTTAAGTCTTAGGACAAACTTCCACATGACTTCACTGTACATTAGCATAATTAATGTCCTTTCATGATGAAATAAATCAGTGTGCTGATGCTTTATAGAGCCGTATAGACTCATTGTCTTCCCCAGTAAGAGGCTGCCGGAGAGCCTTGAGTACCATTGTTCCATGTTTATAACAAGCCTGTGTTTTTTAGACAGCAAGTACAAACACATTTGCTTTCACTGACTTCTGTTTTGAAAAGCCCTGCTTTGTGGTTTTTTTCCCCCAAAGGGTAAACTTGAAACTCAAAAGAAGGCGAACCCATGTAACTGTGAATATCACTCCACTAAGGGCAAAATTGATATCATTGCAGTTGGTTAGAAAGTCAAACCCCTCACCTCTCTTGCTTTCTTTCTTTTCTTCCCCTTTCTTTGGTAAATGTTGTTACGTTTCTATAACTGTAGCAGAAATGTTAGAATTATCATAAATGAGCCTTTGCACACGCTGTTATTTCATCTTCTGTAAAAAAAAAAAATTCAATCATATTCTTAATGTTTCTGTCTCCAAGCCAACTGTTTAATGTTCAGGGCTTTATTGCAGACTGTGGCTCAGACTATTCATTTATACTAACAGTACGGCTTGAACAATACTGTAAATTAAAGAAAATGTAATTTTAGGATTTGTCTTATAATTTACCATTTTCAAAAAGCACTCTCTGGAGAAATTAATAGCTTAAATATTACTGGAATAATGAGGATCAAGTTTGAGGAAAATATAGCTTGAAAGTCTATTACTGAAAATGACGGAAATAGGCATTTTTGTGTTGCTATCTGAGCAAATATAATACCATACCATTTATCTCTAATTATCCCCAAGAAAATTCGCAAGAAGCACTGAAAAAAACAAAGAGGAAAGACTTCAATGGATCTGTTATTGTCTTGCTTTCCCTCACCTACTATTTCTGTTATTATAAATATTAACAAAAATCAGCAAATAGGAGCCAAGAATGAAAACAGAAGGCTGATGCATTCTTTGGGTCAACAAAGAACTCTGTGCAGCACATCGAACAATCTTGGGCGCATTATTCTGGGGAAATATTCTCACAGATAATCCAAATGTTCATTTTCAAATCCATTCATGTTCACTGAAGTGTGTGATGTTTTTCTATTCAAGTTAAAGAAAGTCAGATTGAGATTTATCTAAATTCAGCTAATTATATTTGGTCAAGCATTGTCCTTAGCACAAATATTCCCCAGTACTTATATTTTTTTTGTACTTTTAACAGGCTGAGGCTGCAGGGGCCATTAATTGTGAAAAAAAGAAAATTTAATTGCCCTGGTAATACAGAGTGATGGATAGAACTTTATATTTTGTGTTGTTTCTTCCTGTCCAAATAGAAGGTGAGATTTATTCAATACATGTGTCCTACAAAGGTAAAAATAGGAGTAAACAGGGGCTGGTTCAGTGTGGTTAACTCCTGTCTGTGTGTAGCTTCCTAAAGTTTGGAGCTTTGTCTGAATGACACGTTGCTTCTGACATTCACCTGTGTTGTGTGTCATATGGCACAGCCATCATTTCAGCTGAATAGTTTTACCATCGCTCAATTAATTTTAACATTATACCACAAGGAAATGACACATCTTGTTTTGTTTATACTGGTGATCTGGGATTACTGAAGCCTCTCTCATTGCCACCCCTCCTAACTGGTGAGCAAGGCTTTTCTCCTCTGCAGATGCTTAGGAAAGAGAAAGGAAACAGGAGGAATTTTTTCTTCTTTTTGCCAGTCTGGAGGACTCATTAAGCATGGAAGATCCAGATGCTTGTGTCAATACAGTTACATAATCTTTACCTGTAAGCTAATCACATCACATACCCACTATCAAAAAATGTAACAATAAAGCTATTTTTATGACTTTTCTCTTTCAAAGTAATTATATGTAGTTGAGAAACTAAACTACATAAGACTTATGTAACTTCAAGTATTACCTTTCTCTTTATGGAACTTCTTATCTTGGGAAGAAAAAGTAGTTATATTGCAGAGACAAAATTATTTCTTAAGTATTCAGCGGAAACCTTCAGGAAATTGAAGCTCCTTGCCTAGCACATAGCAAATGCTCAAGGAAAACCCATCTACATCATGTTCAGTACACACATTTCTTTCAGAATGACTTGAATACTCAGACATTTCAAGAATAAAAGTGGGTGTCAGTGATAAATGTAAGTGTCAGTAAAAGTTCCATAATTGAAAGGACATGAGGATGACTTTTTGATTTTGTAATTAGTTAGATTTGAAAATGAGTGTGCCTAACTTCTGGCCATTTAAAGGATTCAGTGATAGAAGAGGAAGCCATGTAACCTCAGAGGGCAGGAGTCTGAATCTGATGCAGGTTGCCACAGAAAGTCAGTATCATTTGACAACTGCTTTGTGAAATGAGCTGGTCTCGGTCCAGTGGACAGATGTCTGTATTACAAAATGCTCTAATTGGCAGTCTGAGCAGGAGAGCCAAGAATGGAATGGACCTGGAATCTGAACCCTCATCTCACTTTCGAGAGGCGTAGACAGAGGTTCACATCTTAGAGGCAGCTTAGAATTTTCTGGTGGCAACCACCACACATTTTACAGATAAACTGTGTACTTCAAAGTTTTCAATATATGTAAGCACTTTAAATTAAAAATTTCCAGGTTGAAGCAAATGTTTATTACTTTTTGCTATAAGTTGATTATCACAAATTGCATATCATTAAAAAAAACCTAGAGATGGGCGTTAATGTGGCAAAAACAAAGTAATATTTTTTACAGGACTATTGTAAGAATTGACACTTAAGGATAGGCATGGGCTCCAACACAGCACAGAGAAATGGAGATTCATAGTCAAGAAGTGGGATGGAATTAGTGGAGGGGAAATGACTAACAGGAAACACCTGGGGCTGGGGGAGTCTGAGTAACTTCATAGATTTTGCTGAAGTGGGGCAGGGTGGGAGTGATTTCATATTAGCTGGGGATGGGAAGATCTTGGCATAGCAGTTTCCTCTAAGATAAAGCATTCTGTCTTGGAAAGAATCTAAGGCTCTCAAGGGAGGTAAATATGCCATTCTTCAGAAAAGCTGTTTAAGCTTAGGAAATAAACAACTCCAAAGCTTCAGGAAGTACCTGAAACTGATCAGATTCACTAGGCCCTTCTCTCTCCAAGTGTATAGAAGTAGCAAGGACTGCTGAGAGACAATCCGACAAGCTGAGATGTCTGGAGGAAGGAGGCAGAGGCCAGCTGAGATGCCTAAAAGAGGCACCTTCTAACCTGTTAAACTTCCTGCATGGTGCAGCATTCCAATGTTAACAGCCTTTGGTGTTGAAGCCATTTTTGAATCATCTCCTAAAGTAACCTCTCACTCATATTCCTATAAGTAAAACCAACAAATTCATTGGTTTGCAAGTTGAACAAGTTAGTGGTACTTTTGCTTTGCATTTGTTGCCACTTTCCTACCTAGGGTGAGTAGACATTTGTTTCAGTTTGCCCAGGAACAGTGTCACATGATAGGAGAAGAAGAGTAATTTTCTCAGGGGTCCAAAGAGATGAGATACCAAGAATAGAGAATTTTCTTTTTCTTTAAAAATATTTTTATTAGTTTCTTGAAAGTTTGGTACAATATGTTTGATCATATTCATCCTTTCTCCAAGTCTTCTAAGATTCACCCACCATCCCTACTAATGCAACTTTATGTCTTTTTAATTTTTTAAATTAAATACACCAAGACAAAATCCAAATACTCGCAGATGTATGGTCTTTCTTGGAGCAAGGTTAATTTCTGAAAGGTTACATTTTCAGAGAAAACTGACTCTCCCCTTTTTAGCAGCTAACAATTGCCAATGGCTCCTAGCTCAGGAAGGGATTTTGTGCTCAGCTCTCCTCCCCAAGACTGAATTTGGTCTGTCTTGACCTTGCACAGGTCTTGTGAATGCTGTCACAACCATTGTGAATTCAGATGTCCTGCTGCCCTGCTGTGTTTAGAAGACTCTGTTCCCTTGAAGTCACCTACCACTTCTATCTCTCACACTCATTCTACCCCCTTTTACACAACAGTCCCCATGACTCTGGAGGAGAAGTTGCAGTTATAAGTTTGATTTAGAGATGAGCAGTCTGTAGTCTCCTGTTGCCTGAACCTTGACCAATTATGGGTCTCAGTGTTAACCACTATCTACTGCAAATAGAAACTTCTTTGATGAGGGCTTAGAGATTTATTTTTCTGTGGGTATAACAATAAGTTATTTGAACTCAGTTTAATACTATGCCAATTTACAATAATAATAATAATAATAATAATAATAATAGTAGTAGTAGTAGTAGTAGGTTCTGTCTTTGGGCTCATGTTTATTTATAGTTTTTTTTAAAAAAAATCAATAATGGTACCAGGTATAGGTTTTATCTTATGGACTATGACTTAAATCCTATTAGACAGTGGTTGGTGACTGTTTTAGTTTGGGTTTTTCTTGCTGTGAAGAGACACCATGACCATGACAACTCATAAGGAAAACATTTAATTGAGGGGGTTCACTTACAGTTTCAGAGGTTCAGTCCATTATGACCATGATGGGGAGCATGGATGCCTGCAGGTAGACATGCTTGAGAAGTAGCTGAAGTCTTACATCTTGCAGGCAACAGGAGATCAACTGACACACTTCCTCTAACAAGGCCATTCCTACTCCATCAAAACTATACCTCCTATAGTGCCCCTCTCTGTGAGATTATGAGGGCCCGTTATTTTCAAACTATCACATTCTACTCCCTGGATCCCATAAGCTTGTAAAAATATCATAATGCAAAATGCATTTAGTCCAACTTCAAAAGTTCCCATAGTCTATAATTGTCTCAACATTGTTTAAAAGTCCAAAGTTCAAAGTCTTTTTTGAGATTCATGCAATCTCTTAACTGTAATCCCTTATAAAATCAGAATAAAAAAGCACATCACATATTTACAACTTATAATGGTACAGGACATACATTACCATTCCAAAACACAGGGAAGGGAGCATAGTGAGGAAATACTGGACCAAAGCAAGACTGAAAACCAGCCGGGCAAACCTCAAACTCTGCATGTCCATGTCTGATGTTCAAACACTCTTCAGATCTCTAACTCTGTTCAGCTTTGTTGACTGCAATACACTT